>JARJLF010000685.1:0-147725 GCA_029378395.1 Mycena leptocephala | reverse complement strand
GAGTTACGACTTACGTCCCACCACTGAATTGTGCCCATGCCCTCCGGGACAACTTCGCGAACAGTCATGTAGAGCTGATGCTCGTGAAGCCATGGTTTGAGCGGGTCGATGTGGATTTCAGTGCTGGTGGTATCATCCTCCTACTCCTGCACAACTGTCCGCCGTAGTTTGGTGGGTTGCGCCTTTTAACCGGCGCGGAAGCCGCCACCGATGCTCCGCGGAGCTTAAGATAGCGCTGTTTAAACTGCGAAATATTAATTTCACCGGTGCACATTCAGTTCGAAGGACTTGCCTATTCTGCACGGCTTCCTCCTGGAGCGCCGCTGGCCAGTGCTTTCGGAAGTAGGAGAGTTTTTTTGGCGAGATCAAGAACTGCGAAGGAATTAGTCTTGAAAATAAATCGGGGAGTAATAAATTACAGTATATCACCGGTCAATGACACAAACAAATAAGATCATGCTTGTGCAACGTCCCCCAGTCATCTGGGGTGAACCTGAGTCAGCCAATGGTCAACAATATGTGTCCGGAGGGTTCTCAGAATTTCCTGGATTTTTTCAGCATTGTACGCATTGCAAACATGCATTGGAGCTAGAAGTCTTCTGATAGTACTCATCGACTTTTCCCAGCGCATCCTCCATTGCGTCCGAAAAATCACTGTATTTTGCATCTTCAGCACATTTTGTCCAGCCAGCGTGCAACGCTTCCAGCGCCGGAAGTGCGAGGTGGCGTGTGGATTTGAGATCGGAAGCATCAAGACAAATATGATGTGCCGTGATCACCGGAAATCAAATGTGGTTCGATCTGATCATGTTCAACTTCAAGATTATTGCGCGTGAGCAGCGTTTTTTGGCCTCCAAGCCACGGCTTGAAGCCCTGGCTTTGGCTTCTTGGACCTCAAGCCAAAGCCAAAGCCGTGCTCAAGCCAAGAATTTGGCTTGGCTTGGCTTGGTCAAGCCACGGCTTTGGCTTCTTGGCTTCTTGGCTTGAAGCCAAGCCATGAGCATCACTATGGGTACTCGACCTGACATCGCAATTTAGTCGAGAGAATCTGTTTCAGAAATATCGGAGAACCCCTGAGGCAGTCTCTCGTAGACATACGCTTCAACGAGGAAGCTCGTGCCTCGCTTGTTGAAGTCTGTTACTTACAGCGTGGGTCAGATCGCGGAGCTCGGTTATTACATAAGCTTATGTAATCTCGGAGTTTGAATCTCCATCGGAAACCGCCGACACATCCGTTGAAGGTCAGCAAGGTGGCTTTGCAAAGGCGATTGAACTGGGATTGTGGGATCGGTTTCGATGCAAATTGTGCATCAACTGGCTGCCCGGGGCTCGAGTGGTGCTGGGGAAACATTTTGCAGGAACTGCGTGTGGTGGGAGTCGCACGCTGAACAAAAAGTTCGGTCATTGGGGTGAAAAGGTATGCGGGGAGGAAAATAGGTCGATAAGGGAGAAAAAATAGCTCAGTAATCGATATGCAATCGATGGTTCAGGCTAAAATTTGTCGCAGGTGACTGCCTGAATGCGTTGCAAGTGTGCCACCAGATCCAGAATTCTGCGTGTGATGTGAGCGGAAATATATGGGGTGCAGAACATTGAATCAGTCGATATTCAGCAACTCATTGACACGGTGCCGGGCGGTGCGTCTTTCTGTGGTCCCCTTCTGACTGGTTGGCTCAAATGGTGTTCTAAAGCTCACAAGTACTTCCGTACAGGGCCTGCGAATCCAGCCAAGAAGGCGAAAAAGACCATAGGTGCTAAGAAGACCACCACTCCGAAGGCCAAGACACACCCTAAAACGACGAGTAAAAAGAAGAAGAAGGCTCTTTCACCTTCGCCGACACTTGAATCCCCTTTTCTAGACTTCTCCAATATATCTTCCATCCCCCTTCTCCTCCGGCCGCCGAGCCTTCTACCTTGATTGAAATCAGCGACGATGGAAGTGAGGATGAATTTATCAATGGGCTTGATACCCTCCCTCTCCGTGCCAACCCTGTTGCTTTCCATTTCAAGCATGAAAATCCTGCCCATAAAAAGCCCAAAAAGTCGTTTTCTCATCCCGACCCGGACTCCGATCCCGAGCCTGCGCCTGCACGGCAATTCACTGTTTATATCTTTGTAACGAAACCCGCACCCAAGAGTCTCTCCAAAGGCTCGAGAGTCCCCCCCCCGGTGATGATACAACGCGGGCCATTCTTTTCCCAATCCAACTCGATGTTCGAATCTTTCACTGAGAGACTTGCTTCTGCCGTCGGATGTCGCGTTCTGGCCATTCACCTCCCCTGCATGCAATGGAAGTATGCCAAACCCAAGAATGATAGCTTGAAGCCTCTGAGCAACACCAATGGATACAGCGCCATGGTCATCTCCTTGAAGGAACGCGCGAAGGACCTTACTGTCGAAATCCATTTACCTCCACCTCTTGTTTTGGCAGATGATCTTGTACGTTTCCATGTTATCCTTCTTTCTTGTGACTCAAAGTTTCTACAGCCCTATGATACCGACGAATTCAAGCACACCGATGCATACGATGACCTTGATATACCGGAGGTGTCGTCCGTACAAAAACAGATGGTACAAATCTTTCGGTTCGCGTGCTTTTGTTTTTGGCTGAATTTTTTATCACATAGGCATCGCTGGACGCTTCTGCGGCTCCCGTCATGGAGAAGCTGTGTGAGCGGTATCCTATTGACAATCACCCATCGTTCCCGACCAAACGTGTCGTAACGAGTTCGCAGCACCCTGATCGGCATTGGGAGCTCAATGACATTCGTGTCCGGGTTTGGGCAGCGCATATTAGATAGGTTGCGCAAAAGCCGCACGAGCCGCATGCGGCATTTTGGGCATTGTTCAATGCCGTGGCTTTTTCTTCGCTGTTCTTGGTTCTTGTCTTTTGAAGTACCATTCAATGGCTTCTAAATCTCATATTCCACTCTCAAGAGTGTTATTTTTTGGATGTGCACCTGTGGGAGGCCGCATTTTTCAAACATCACGAAGGCATCATCCACTTTCCCCATACTTTCTCGTCTGCCACACAGCAGAGGCAATGCAAAAGATCTTCCCTCTCCCCACAGCACCTCTCCTTCGCCTCAGGTAAACTTATAATACATTAGTTAATTGACACATCTCAAATTTCAAATTTGCCGTGCGGCTTTGCACAATGCATAAAATGCCACATGCGGCTCGTGCGGCTTTTGCGCAACCTATCTATTGTGAGTGTATGTGCTTGCATTCATTGAAACCGACTTATTTTCTTTGAATAGTTGCAAGGAAAGGCAACATTAGAGGAATATCCGAAATCTGCACATTTTAGCGAAGCTCAATGCTTATGGATACCTACTGCAACTCCTGCGCCTGCACTTCCCGTAGTTCCCGTGATGAATCCTGTTCCTCCCGCTGCTTTCCCAGTCCCTGCCGCTGCCCCCACTTCGAATGCTAGAGACCTGCTTCTACTGTATCTCACCCAACAATTAACCACCGCTAAAAATCCGCCTCCACCCTAACCTGCCGCCGAGCCTCTTGCTCCTCCCCCTCTTCCCTTGACTCCAACTCAGACAGCGCACAACCTTCCTTTTTTCCCCGTAGTGGCTCTACCTCGTCCTGTGGATCTCCATGAATTCTGTGAACGTTACGAAATCTCTCCTGCTGATGAAGCCCTTCTAACTGATCTGGAATTCCGCCCGGGCGATCGAAACATAGAGAAATTGGAGAAGTCAGATTGCATCGTCCCTGTATAACTCTGCCCGCACCAACAGGCATAATCGTCGCCATTCCACGGCGACTGAGGACTTCACCCCAGTCGGTGTCCTCCATGATCGGAAGCTCAAGTTGAAGCCCGAGGGTATCATGAGGCTTGAAGACTTCTCCAAGGTTATGTTTCCTCCTTCTCGAGCGCACATATAGCTAATAAAACGGATAGATGGCCACCTCTGCGTCTGAAGTCGCCATGTTTGCGCAGATGCTTAAAATCACCGAAATTCAGGCCCTCCTCAGTCCTGCCAACACCCCGTTCACCATCCCCGAGCAGCTTGATGTATGTGCTCGCAAGTTTTCTGACCAACGCTGATATATATCCCCACAGAACAAGATCGACATCCACAACATCCGAACCTTGCTGTCACCAAGCCTTGCGTACTATTTCAAGAAGTCTGGGAGGACACTCCCAGCCAGTATCATGAAGGTCTGTTGTTCCTCGACGCTGTCAATACATATCTGACGTGAATTTAGGTATTGATCCTCGAGCATGCCGACGCCTGGGGTGTCCCACCCAAGGTCCTCGATGACAGGGCTCAATGGGGGGTGATCTCTACCCGTGTTCGTACCCGCCTAACGGATCACCACTATGAGGTTAAGAAGGTGGTGAGCTTTTAGCGTGACATCATTCCTGGCGCTAACAAGAATTGGCTTAGATCTTCGACAGTGTTTGGGTTGTCGTCAAGTCGGAGGATGGAGAGCCCATCAATACGGACCACGAGGACCCCCTCAACATCATTCAGCTTTGTGAGGCCCTGGTCAACATGGTCCCCGAGGCTGGATTGAAGGTTACTTTTCCCATGTTGGGACGAGTCACGCTCCTGGTACGTCACAGTAATCTTTTGTGTAACACTGTTTCTAACTTTCTACAGCGCCATATCGTCATCGACGTCAACGGAGGCCAGAAATTCTGGGACAAGGTTGACGAGGAACTTGTGGCCATTCGGAATAAGTTTTAGAACGATGAAACCCGTATTTCCAAGTACATGTTTTCTCAGCCTTCCCTCTCTATATCCTCATATGTGTTTGCAGGGCAATTGCGAAGGTTCTTAAGAACGACAGTCACAGCTATGGCAACCCCGATCTTTCCATCTTCTCTTAATTCTGTTGTCCCATCCCCTTATCTCAATTTGCTTATGGCGCGACTCTCTCGCATTCCTTTTATCATATTCATTGTGCTATATCTCGTATAGTCTGTAGTTTATAGACCCAATAATGAGATTATTTTTTGCGGCCAGTGGCCCTTATTTTATCCCGTTTCCGTGCACTCAACAATATCTAAGCAAGTTGTAGCATGTGCCATAGTGTTACTATGAAATACTTTTACAAGGTCTCGTAGATCTTGAGGAGGAATGTTCCTGAGATTGTCACTCGGGGAATCATCGTGGGATTGTGTTTTTTGATCTCCCAGAGATGTTTTCCCGGATTTCTGCACCTATACGTCCGAATATGGCAATCGGGAGCTCGCTTGGAGCTCCGATCAAATTGGCGGTGTACACGAGGAGAGAAGAGGCACCCTGAGTTCGGTGGGCTAGTGTGACTTTGCGAGGGTCGAAGGCAGGTCCAGGGATCACCCTCCCTCCTTCGTCAGATCCGAAACAGGGACAGGCACAGACAGCGCCATACCCCCACGCACCCGGCGTACCGCCCACCCCTGTTGCCTCCGCCCGCGGTGCTTCACCGGTGCCGGCCAGGCAGGACGAAGTCCTCGTCGCTGTCACTCCTGTTATTCACGTACCCACTGTCCCTGTCCGCGTCTGCATCCGCATCGCCGTTGGCATCCCCATCCGGATCGTCGTCTATGGGCGGAGGGTGGAGGTGCACGCGGTGTGCTGTAGGTGCGCCTGTCTGTGGGTGGAGAAGTCCCCACAAGGTCGAGGCGGTGTACTTCAGGTATGTCTGCCCGTGGGAGGAGAAGTCCGCGCTGAACTGCACAGAGGTTGTGGCGTCATCCGGGGCGATGACGCTCCCCGGCGGCGGGTGATGTACGTCGAGAGCGAGTGTTCAAAGTGCGGCAACGAGAACTTTGCCGCTGACTGCACTGCCCCGGTATGGTGAGTGCACAATGCTGTGCGCACGCAAGAGGACGCAGCACGGATGGATGCTCTGCGGTGCGTGCGTGAAGCCGTGAGCGCTCAAGAGCGAGCCAGAGTGGTGGTACCCCATGTGGTGTGCGGAGTGGACATGCGCACGCAGAGTGCGCGGAGGCGGCAGAGTGCCGGAACGACTGCGAGTGCGGGCGATGCGCGTGGTGCACCAACACGTGTGTGTGCACGATGGGCGAGTGCGCGGGAGAGTCCCATGTCGGCAAGGTCGGCGAGGGCTCATACTGCGAAATTGTTGTTAGTCTTGGGCAATCACAGTGATAATAAACCAGAACTGACCTGCTGCTGCTGTAGACTGTCTGTAGCTACGCTACACACTACCGCGCGGCGCAGTTGTACAGGACTGGCCGCTGGCGCCGGAGGGTGTAACGGACAGAAGTGTCCGGACGGTATTGAAGACCGCGTCGAGCCGGGTGCTCTATTCAGGCGCTCCGGGAGGTGAGAGTGCCACATGGCAGCCAAAGAGCTGCTGTCTCGCAAGGGTAGAGTCGGTTTCAAGGGGCTGCTCCATTAAGGCTGAAGCAACTGTCGACGACAGCCCAGTGTGTTGAGAGTCTGCGGTGCTGACAACAATGGGGGCTTCACCACGCGACGTGCTGCAGGCCGTGAGCCTGCTTGCAGGCGGAAAAGTCCGCACTGGACGCGCTGCTGGTGCCCGTGCTGGTGTACCCGTGTGCAGAGGTTGTGGCGTCGTCCAGGGCTAGGACGCTCCGCAGGACCGCAGCGGTGAGTGTGTGGGGCTGCTGCGCATCGAGAGCGAGGGCAGAGAGAGGGCGGTGAGGGCGCGTGGTGTGGCGAGTGTGCGTTGCTGTACGCCGGAGACAGGACGTAGCACAGGCCGACGCTCTTCGGCGCGTGTGCGCAGTGCAAAGCCGTGCGCACTCGAGAGCGAGCTGGAGTGGTGGTTCCCCATGTGGTGTGCAGAGTGGGCATGCGCAGAGGGCAGGGACGAGTGTGCAACTGCGAAGAGTCGGTGTCAGCGCGTTTGAGGGCAGCGTCGTCATGTGTCCGGGTCGTACGAGTCCACGACCAGAGTGTGTGCGTTGGAGCCTGATATCGCGAAACAGGAGCGGGGACCAGGGGCAGCGACCGGCGAGCGAAGGTGATGGCGCGGTGTCGAGCCGGTCGTTGGCCACACAAATCTCGTTCACAGATGTCGTGGGCATTCGTAGTAATGCTAGCCTGCGCAGTTGGGCGAGAGACTCGCGACCTGGATCTTCAGATATGCTTGCATACATCGTTGGGGCCGTCGCCGAACCTCGTCTTCCCTCGTATGCTGAATGCGGAGATGCATGTTGTGGTAGGTGCGGGAATTCGGAAGGAAAGGCGAGTCCCGTCGAGCCGGCAGCGCTCAAAACTAGTCGGGGGTGTGGGCGTTGTCACGAAGGCGGTGTCCGCACGTCTCCAGCAGGAGATATGGCGTCGTACATAGGCCTTCCGTTTGCCTTCCGCGATCTATTGACACCAGAGTTACCCAGAGTTACCCCAAACGTTGATGCACAGTCGGTTTCCACAACCCTTCACATTCCACGCCATTTCTGGAAGCGAGTGGACATGTAATATAAACGCCGCCGATCCATACCGGCAGGGCACACCTAAGTACCCCTGGATGACACAACCTAGAAATGGCAAGGACTGTGCAGTATAATTAGGTGTTCACGCCAAAAAGATGAAACAAGGGGCGGCAACTGAGAATGGCAAGGTGCCACGGCCCAGGGGATCTCGATGAATCTGGTGCGCCAAAAGGGGAATAAAAGTCCTTGCCAGACAGATTCTCTCACTGTGGGACAATACATACTCAGCTCCAATTGGAAAAATTGGCTTTTTATGATCGTTTGAATGGACGTTTCGGCCTGAGCTACGATGGTGTCGGTCCGCAACAATTTTTGTTGATTTACTGTATGAAATTTGGCCTCCGGGGCTTGATTCACTCTATTTTGGACCGGCCTTTGGGCCAAAAATATGAATTTTTTCTCCGCTCAGTTTTTTCTTGGCTGATTTGGCATCTGTATAACGAAATCTGATGCGCAAATGGTCTCCGCTGTCATTCAACTCCGAATTGGTCCCTTCTAACATGATTTTTCTTGGCTCACCGCCGTACCACCTCTCAAAATTTTCGCGCTTGTGGCGCGATTTACTCTATATCCCGGACCCAAAAACACCAAATTTTGGGCGTTGATTTACTCTACTCCGGATGACCGAGGGCCTAGTCCGTGTATGCCAGGAAAAGCCTTGACATCCATGGGTATGTCCGGCTGGGGAGCCACCAGACCAAATTCAATGTTCCTTTCGAAAGGTCTAACCTAGCCCTGCAACTGCAGACAAAGAAATTTAAAATAAGCTTTTTATTAAGTTACGTCCCTCCTAAGTACATTCCAGGTGGAACATCGCTCCACGTTGCGGAGGTCCGCACTGCTACACGACCCTTACTTCTCAAAGCGTGCCCGACCAGAATTCCGGAACCATCTGAACTATTTTTAAGCGTTAACTCTGACGAAAGCTGCATGGAAAAGGCCGACAGCGAGATCATTATGCTTGAGGAGGAAAGGCTCCGGACGGGAACCGACATCCATTGAGAGTCGGCGCTTTCTGCATCGACTTGCATCGAAGCGTCGAGAGCCATCGACTGACCACACCGCTGCCCGCATTGCCATTGCCATTATCTGTCATTCCTCCACCCAACCTCCGCCCGGGCTCCCTGCTCAACGACATTCTTGTTCTAAATCTCAACACTCTGCTGTCTCGGTCGAAACATGGAGTATGCCGCTGCGCGTACTACCAGCAGGCCCTCGGTAATTCAGGAATCCACACCGCACATCATCCTTGCGACGGTCGTATCAACATCCCCACTCCGCACCGTCGAGCAAGAAGCGCGCACTGGCAAATCCCCATTGCTGCCCGCGCTGCAGACTCTCAACACGCTGGTTCCTCGACTACCAGCAGAAGGGTGTTGCATGGGCGAGAAGTGCTCACGTCTGCATTATTTCTGCATCTTGTTTGGCAGTGCCGAGCCACCCTCGAAGGTAAGCTCATGGCTGATATGCATCCCAGCTTGCGTTCTAATCTTGCATCGGGCTTTGAATCGCAGCTCCTCGAAATCGTGCGAGACAGCAGCTCTTTGGTCGCCATCCAACACTGCCCAACTCGAAGCGTCCAATGTTTTGCACCCTCCCGCGCCAGTGGCCAGTTCCACGCCGTACACGGCCGCCTGAAAGAGTACCCTGCCAGCAACGGTAACGGCAACAGCAACGGCAACGGGCTCCACCTCTACGACGGCGCCGCCGCCGGCAGTGTCGTAGCTACAGCGCCAACGCGGTCTACAGCTATCACCATCAGCACCAAGTCGGTTCCCCTTCTGTTATTCCGGAGACTGACGAAAATTTCGCAGTACGAGCCCTCGACGGCCTTGCCAACATGGGACTCTACCGCACACTGGCCAATCGCGCACACACACGCGCTGGCGGATCACGCTATTTTTTTTTTTTCATATACAGCGCCAACACGGTCTACAGCTATCACCATCAGCACCAAGTCAGCTCCCCTTTATTATCACTGCTATTGCCAAGACTGATGACAATTTCGCAGTAGGAGCCCTCAATGACCTCGCCGACATGGGACTCTACCGCACACTGGCCCATCGCGCACAAACACGCGCACCACCGCCGCCATCGCGCACTTGCAGTCGTACTTGTCCCTGTGCTCTGCCGCCTCCGCGCACACTGCGCATGAACTCCGCACGTCACATGGGGCTCCACCACTCGCCGCACCAGCAGCCCCGTCGTCCCCCCGGATGACCCATTCTCCGCCCACGGGCAGGCGCTCGGCCTGCAGCACGCCGAATCGACTTCCTCCCTCGACTTACCCCCCATGGCTCCCGCTCATGCTCGCGCTGGGGCTGTATGCACCGCCCGCCCGCAGCGGTGCACCGGGGCCGGCCGGGAGGAAGAAAGTCCCCATCGCGGCCATCCCGTTGTCCAGGTACCCGCTGTCCCCGTCCGTATCCCCGTTCGCGTCACCTTCCACGTCGTTGTCCATGGGCGCGGGTGCGATTAGGCGGGAGGGCTGGTGCCCTCGCAGTGAGACTCGCACGTCTACCCGCTTCGGTGCACCCGCAGACGCCGTACGAGTAGCAATAAGTCGCGGGACAGCGGGGCGCGCACGCGCGTCCGGCGGCGACAAATGCCCGTACCCCGGATGCGACAAGAAATACCACCGCGCTCGCGCTCTGTTTTCGCTGGTTTGTGTCCGCAGGTGGCGCGCAGTCCTTGTCCTTGTCTCCTCCTCTTTCTCTCGCACGGCTTCCCTTCAGCACTCTGCATGAGCCCGGCTCTCTTCGCCACGCTTGTTATGCTCGCTCTGGCATTGTGCGTACATTGAATGGATGGATGGATGAATTCGGACGCTTCCCTTTCGCACATTATTTGTGATACGATACAGATTTCTTTCTTTCTTTATGTCCTCATTACCAAGGATTTCTCGAGGTACACCGGCAAATTCTGCACGACGGGCTGGCTACCTTCTCGACTAGGTTTCCGAAGAACGACGCGATATTCAGGGAGTATAAGTAGCCATACGGCATTACATGTAATATTCCGAATCAGGGAGATCGAAGGTCCCTCAGATCGGAGTTAGATTGGACAGGTGTCATCATCTTCGATTAGAAGGGATATGAGGACATCGTAGCCAGTTTTGAACTAGCCGTTTCCGACATCTGGTATTAATTACATAAGTGGCTGGCATCAAATCTAGATGATACAAGCGGCTGCTCGGCCGCTTCGCGGCCTCGCACCCCCTCCATGAAGCGTGAGTTTTGAATTTGCATACTACTTGCTATGAATTCTTTTCGTGGTTTAAAGGTGGTTCGAAGTAAAAGAAATTGCGGAAGATCCTCGGGCAAAGAAGCTGATTGACAGATGGCGGAGTTTGAAAAGGCTTCGGACAGACAGACAGACAACGTAATTTTATAAAGACGGTGATGGTTCCACCTTTCTTGATATCGCAGGGTATAATAAGCTGGGGATTCTTCGTTTGATTCCCATCTTAGTCTTCCGTGCTCACATACATACATGGGGTGTATTCGTCGGAGAACGGCAGCTCTTCACTTCAAAAAAACGTCCAGCTTCGATCATACGTCGCTATCCTCACCCAATAGACGACGGCTCCGCTCACTGATAAACAAGATGACTGCAGCTGTCTTCAGAATCAATGAGGCAGAGGCAAGATGCGCTTGGTGCGAGCAGCACATTCTGCAGGAGGCGAGCAGGCTTTTCAGGATCGGTCCAGTGACGAGACTCGTCTTGCGGGTGAGTGATGTGCGCTCGTATCGGTGTTGATATTTACCAGTGAATTTGAGAGGACAACTTCAATACTGCTCGCACTAGCTAGACTGAAAATTGAATCTACCCCCTCTCTTTCTTGGTATGGATGGGGATGGAGGAATGGAGAAATCCGAGTGCGCGACCAAGGCAAGTAAGTTGCCACAGACACTTCTGAAATCCTAGCTAAGAGCCTGACGTTTGTAGGGCGTGTTATTGGGCGACCTTGAACGAGCACTTTGTGTTGAATATTTCCAGCCATGACAGCGCCAAAGGTGGACCGCTCAAAACAATCTGGGAAGGGTAAATAATTTAATGAAACCTGCTTATATACGATCGACTAAGTGTTCTAGTGACAATCCTCAAGGGATATTCCGTGACAGAAATGGACACCCCTTTTGAAGGTGCGCCCACCACAGAGGATTTTGATACCGCCGGCTTAACCGACCCTTAGGTTTGCGGAACCAAGGGATAATGCAGGCGCAACTAGAGCGGGTGAAGCACATGACCCTAACCCACGATGAACGATACTAGTAGAACATGCCGTCACACTATGCTGTTGACTGACTGACCGACAAATTGAATTTCTATTGATTGCCGTACCTGGCCATACTGGCTACGCAGCAGTAGACTAGGGGTAAAGAGTAACTAACGGGTCCCTGCGCAACGTTGAGTGCCTCTGAGTTGTCATAGCCGCTGCGAGGATGGTGTCCTAGACGTGCCAGACGTAGACTCTGCGGGGAGACGTGTCCGTCGTGTACCGGTGCGCGTGGTGCTTGTTGTGATACAAGCGTTATGGGCTCGGTTGAGCTGCGCGGGCTCCTTCTAGATCATCTTGAAGCTATTTCAAAGCTTGAAACATTCTGCAGTGACTGTCAAAAGTTAGCCGAGGTGTTACCTAGGCCATCAACGGCACTCGGCCGGCAGTAGTGTTGCCGCGACTCGGCTACGGCTGGCTTGGCTCGGCTTTTGATGGCTCGCAAGCCGTTACCGAATTGGGCGAGCCGAGCCGCAATCAAAATGGAGCGCTTTCTGTTATACAAATCTGGCCTTCCATTTTTCCCACTAATACTACCTACCTCCCTCATCGGCGGTTCGCTTCATTCCCAAATTTATTTTTGCCCCGCTAAAGCTAACCTGTGCATCACAAATTATAGTACTAGTAGCTTCGGTCCAGGCCTTCGGCTGCTGGACTCTGGGTTATTTTCGACCTCGCGGATCAGCCGCTCAACTTCCGTTCAAACTTTGACTGTCTAGGGTTGGTCTGTGGTGTACAACGAAACAGTGATCAAATGCTGATGAACTAGGTGGAATCAGGGTTAGAAAGAAGGACATCCGTGATCCGTTCAATGTCCACTCATATTTATTTGGGCTTCTGCGGTCTTCTGCGTCTTTCTCATTCCCTCCACCGCTGCCACAAGAAATGAAAAGGAAAGCTACTCAATCCGTGAGCCAGCGAGTGCATTGTCCTAATATTAATCAATGATTAACGAATTCAAACTTCAAATTCCGACTTCCTTTAAAGCCGGAATGGGACTCCGGCAAAGTAGTCACAATCGGTCCGCTCCACTTGGGCCTTTCCCAACCACCCTCGAATGAAGAGATTCTGCACCACTTGTATCCGGACATATATCCAGACCCGACGCTTCATATAGTCACCCCGCGCGCACTGGTAACTGACCTTGCCGAATTCGTGATGTTACGTGGATTACACAGGCATTTAGGGATCCGATGGCATGGACCTCGAGGGTTGGGCTGACGACAACGTTTGCGCGAACCCAAACAGCAGGAGCACACAGACCTCCTTCGGCTTGCACCCAAGTCGCCTGGTCCCTGCCGCCGTTGCTCCGACGAAGGCCGTTCGCCCGCCAGCAGGCAGGCCGCCGTCAACCGGGTCAGGACTGTGAAACCCAGCAGGACAACGGCCATGCGCCAAAAGGTGGTGGTTTCCGAGGAGAAGGACCTGAAAAAGGGGGACATCGACACAGAAAGAAAGCTCCCTGACGGCGCCCTTCATGACTGCATCTTGATAAACCATCATAGCCACTTCACATATTTTACATATTTTGCAGACGGAGAATTGAGATTTGCGAGATCATATGCATATCCTTGCGGAGGATCAGCGGATGTGTTATGGTTTTTTTCTGCGGCTTGTCTGCGTAGGGTCCGGCGACATGGAAGGTGACATTTTGAGTATCGCTGCGATTTGTGAACAACTTAATGTCGTTATTATAGGGAACGTTGACGAGAATCCCAGGATTCCGGCCGTTCATTTATTCGTACGGCGCTCTTGACCCCATTTTCCGGTTTCTTCGATAAAATCGTCCGGTTACGTGAAGCTCACCCCCAAAGTACCCACCGAGTCGAAGGAGGTACGCGTGGCCCGTTTCTCTCTGTTCGTCTCCCTTACATGTCGCACCAGAACTCGAAGGCTGTGTCTAAGACCGCCGCGGCCCAGCCAAAAGCAATGACTGCCTCGAAGCCCGCAGCGAGGGCCAAGGCCCCGACCAAGAAGCCCGCAGCAAAGGCGAAGGCCACCACCACCAAGAGGACCGCCGCGAAGACGACAAAGGTGCTCGGGGAAAAGACGGCCTCGACGGCAGCAAAACCCAAGAAGGTTGTCTTCCCCCTTGTGCTCATCGTTTCACAACTCACGTTTCCCCAGGCCGTCTGCCATGGCAAGAAACCCGCGCCCGCTGCAAAGGCAAAAAGGCTGCCCCGAAGAAGGTTTGATATCCTCATTTTTGCTCACCTTCTTTTTCTAATATACTATCCCAGGCTGCACCACGAGCTGCACCCAAGCAGCGAGCCGCGAGCCGCGCCGAAGAAAGCTGATTTGATTTCATTGGACTCGTATCTTTAAATTATGCGCCTGTTTGTCTGGTTCCTATTTTACACCTTTCTTCCTGTCTACCCAGCAGTTCCACCTGGATAGTATATGCCATACCCGTCTGCCAAGTCTTTTCGTGAGATGACTTTATACTTCATTTTGAGGTATACTGCATCAGCCTTTTGACATTTAGATTGCCGTGTCTGGGCGTTTTCACGTTGTTGATGGCTTTTTGTCGACGACGGCGAGCTCGACATTGAGTTTGAAATTTTGCAGGGGTATGTGGGATGGGATGCAGGGATGGAGGACTCCCTTGGGTGAGAAAGGATTTCAATTCTGACAAACCGCCGAGTTGCGGCCAGTGATCGCCCAAGGCCCAAGGCCTTGGCGATTTTCGGCCGGAAGTTCCGCCCTTGGCCAAGCCTTAGAGCATCACGTGTACATCATTATGTCATTTTATTTCTCCCATCTTTTCTTTTCCGTCGACGACAGCATCCAGTCTCCGACTCGGACCATGGTGAAAAACCCGCTATGGGATTATTTTTGGCGCGAGGCCAAACAAAACTCATCTATGTACATGTCCTACTGCAAGGGATGTGTCACCGTGGAATTGGAGAAGAAGAGGAGGATGCGCGTCCCGACGACGGCGCCATTGAGATTGACTCGGATGAGGAATATCAGTAGATTTAAAACTTTAAATTTATTGTTTTTGATACCGCCTGGATGCGTGGGAAAAATCAGCCAAGGCCTTGGAGGTGCCCTTGGCCAAGGCCTTACCCTTAACCAAGGCCTTGGAGATCCTGAGACCTCCACCCAAGGCCTTATGGACGGTCACTGGTTGCGGCACCATTGCACCATCACCGGCATTGTGGATTTTCGGCCCACGTTGCGGCGTTATGGGCCGTATTGTGCCTTTTGGCAGGACATTGTGGTGTTGTACAACGCGTGACAACGCGACAACCAAAATGTCAAAAGTCTGAGTTGGCACCCGCACCGATTGGGCCGTAGACGACTGTAGAGTACTGTCCAATTCTATACTCACGCGATTTTCGACTTCCGCCAGAAAATCGGATAAATCGAGAAAAAAATTATTGCCGCAATAAAAAAAGTCGAGCGTGACGCTTGACTGTCGGTTTGAACGAAAAAGTTCAGTACATTAGGGGGAGTCAAAGTTCTCGTCCAGATCGATTCTAGCAGCGATTCTAACCGTCGATTCTACTTTCAGAATCGTGTGAGAATCGAAGGAGCTTTGATCACCGCGACTCTGGCTTCGATTCTGGTTCTCGATTCCTGGATCGGTTCCAGCCATCAGAATCCACAAACGATTCAGAATCGTCGATTCTGAGCTGTTCCTCCTCCAGAGGAGGAACAGTGATTCTCGCCAATTGTTCAAAATCGTCAATTCTACGATGCTTGAATCGTCCTTCAGAATCGCCGGGAGAATCGCTCCGCCTGAGAGCTTTGACCTCCCCTATTGAGACGCAGTGCACGTAGGTACAGTACCTGCTTGTTCCTGATTGGGACCTCAGCAGTAATACATCATCCTCCTCCTCCTCCTCGCGCTATAGAACAAAAGTGTAGAATTAGAACGACTAAGGGGCAACAGGGGACCAACCAACTGCGACACTCTCCCTATCGAGTTGGATTAGAGTATCTGTATTATTAGACGTCAGGGCAGATTGGGAGCACACATAAGGAATGGGGGTCCCTCTTCGACTTCAAACATTTACGGAGAGGGATTTAATCCATAAATCATTCCCAGATCCGGAGGTCCTTGGATAAAATACAGAACCACTTGAGTTTGTTTCAGGCCGTCGGGAAACACAGCTAATTCAATCCAAAGCCTTCATTTAGCTGTGGCTGCATGGAGAATACTACATAATTCCACATGTGAGATATCGAGTGGACTACACAGAAGGAGTCTGTGTTTGGGTCCTCGAGCGTTAGATGCACCGGTGTGCCGGCGTCACGAGCTTGTCGGAAGTTATCCATTGGGTCCTTCAGATGAGAACTCCCTTGCAGCCTCCGTGGAGCCGCACCAAAGCGGTGCAGAACGATCGCAAAGAACTCCCTGTACGGCAAATCTGACGAGGAAGTGTGGGACGAGTCTGATGACGCTATAATTGGTGCGTCGCCACGACAGTCTTCCAGCTCATCAGTTGACGCGTTGATGCAAGATGCGGCATTGAAGAATTGGAGATCCAATGTCCACTCACACTACGACATTTCGCTAAACCTCGACCGATGCAGAGCGGGCTTTCTCGGAGGGCCGGCGTGGGGTCAATTTCCTCCAACATAACATGTCCAGCCAAACATTTCGAGGGGAAATGGCCCTCGGCTCTTGGAACGAGAAGCCTTTCGTTCCTGACCTCCCTGAGCTCATCAGCATTCTGAAACTGGCACGACTGATTGAACTAGCTTGTAATGCAAATCCAATGTGATAATACTTTCTCTTTCAACGTTGAACTAGCTCGAAGTCTTAACACGTAGGCATGTAGGGACTTACCGGTACCTCGCTTCGTCTTAGACGCCCATCAAGCCCTGTACACATTTATATTGTGTCTCGTTGAGTTGTATTGTGTATTATTTCTTACATTTTGTAAGACAGCGGTCTGGCGATCAATAAGCAATTAGGCCATCCGTGGATGTTATTGTGACGGAAGTGGGAGTTGACAAGTTCCGGCACACGGGAGGTCAGGGAAAATCGACCACAGTGACTGTTTTAAGTGGTGGATTGACCGAAGAAGTCGTAACTACGGGTACACTAAACTAGGGGGTGGCGGTGCTAATGATGATGGCATCACGGACGGTTCGGCCACGGACGGAAACAGAGTTGAAGGAGCGTGTGTCGGCGGTCCACGGGATGCACTTCGAATGGGAAATAAGAAATAAAATGAATGTCAGTAAGGGTTGAATAACAGACAAGGGGAAAAGAAAGAAAGTGATCGGGAGGTCACGAAGTGATGTTCGCGTTCGTTACAGTTGTCCGTACCGTACGGATGTAAACCGCGGGTAGGGGAGTTTTGAATTATCCACGGTTTTCGTCCGGATGATTCCGCGGATGACCCGTGCTGGTCCTTAGAAACAAGGTTGGGCTTGCTCGGTCCTCGGAGTTGCGAAGGAAGAGAAGGAGGAGGTGGAGACAGAGGATGAAAGACGCGTTGTGTGTGTGTGTGTGCGGGGGGATAAGCTCTCCCGTGCAAATCAAGCAAGGGAGGCTTTTTGCCCAGCTTTGGCTTAGAAGACAGGTGCTTCTTTTTGGCGCCCATTCGATAGCCAGACGAATTCTAAGCGTTTTCGTCCCCAAGCCCACACTGATCTGCGCAGTTTTGAGTCTGCTGCGACCTGCAATTTTGCTGCAGGGACAGAAATCCCCTATTAAGCCACGCTCCTTTCTCGGCCCGTGTCGAGATCCGTGACGACAGGCATTGCAAATACATTCAGCGGCCCGAGGGAACAGCCACCATTAGAATGGAGGGGGAATTCGGCTCTGGGTCAACGAGGAGGACACCAATCGCAAATCGGAAAAGACAGCTTTGCTTGGAATTTTGCTGGCTATCCAGGTAAAATCGCCAGAATTAAACGAGGTCTCCATATTCAGTCACGCTCTTTTGCCGGCTTGTTTCAGCAAACAAACAATGTCGGCCCCCTTGTACTCATTTCTTTCTCAGGGTGCCAGATTTTTTTAGGTTTTCAAATCGCACACCAGAATGTAGCCAGCATTTTCTTTCACCCTATGAGTCAAGTCGCGAAGGAATTTTTGGAATATGAAGCCGCAGTGCATTAGTAATGATGCTCGGGCTTTTTTTTCTAGCATATTCTACCTCCCCGAAGCTAACTTATAGCTTACTATACAATTACTAATCACCTTTCCCCGTAGTATAAAAGCTCTTGTAATTAGTCGGTAGTACTTCACTGGTTTGCAAAGGAATAATCCTCTTGCAACACTCTTACCCTTCTGAGCTTATTTCAACAGGAATCAGCTAGATTAAACGTCGAGAAAATCGTGAATTTCCCGGTCAAACGGGTGTACCTGGATGTTAGAGTCGCAAGAGCTTGAGAGAAGGAGAGGCGACGGAGACGGCGGGTGGAAGATGATATTGTTGTACTTGATATTCCTCAGTAGATACGCTGGCGGAAACACGACTCAGATCCCAGATATGTGAAGGTTAACAAATGAGATGGCTGAAGACTTTAAACATCAGTCAGTTGCTGGGCGCCGAGAAAATGTAGCCTCTGAGATTGGAAACCAGAACGAATCTCGTGCCAGGGAAGCCCAAAGAATCTCGAATGGTTTGAGCTATCTTGGGAAATTTTTGAGAGAGTCACCGGCTCCAATTCCAGCATCTTGGTGAAGGATAACTTACTGGAACTGGCGGTGCAAGTTGAAGCAGGTCTTGCTGCGCCGTGATGAATGCCGAAAGTCTGAGCCCTCCAGTTCAGACACGCACACTGCGCGCAGTGTGCATCCACATTTCCTGTCGAGTCTTCCCTTAATCCACTGCATAGCGAGCTCCTGTTTCTGAGACCGGAATACTGCCTCTCTTTCATCCTTGAGGCCGCCCACGCTCTCCACTGTCGCCTTTGCCGCCCTAGTCTCGCGCCACCAGGTAGCCAGTAGTGATGTGCTTGGTCTGGTTTTTGGTTTTGGTTTAGGCCAGCGAAACCAAAAACCATGGTTATAAACCCTGCTTTTAAGTTCCCGAATAACATTTCGGCGAGGGGGTCCAACGATAAGAGAAAAAGATATCACCTACAAAAGTTTTTTTTTTGAGGGTCGGTTGACCCCTCTGTCCTTTCATATGGGCAAGGAGATTTTAACGCAGCACTGACGTTTGATGCATGCAGCGTCAGTCTGCGTCAGTTGAACTTCGTGTCACTGGTTGAACTCACCTTTGCTGCGATAGTTGACCTCTGATATCCCGTAGGCATCCAGTAGGGCCATTTGTACAGTGTTTTCAACCACGACACGCGCAGATAGTCATCGTTGAGGTCGTTAAATGTCGTTGACTAGATTACGTGCAGCGTCAATCTGCGTCAGTCATGCGTCAATGTGACTGCGTCACACGCGTTACAACTGACGCATACGTCAAAGTTCAGCGTCAAGTTTGCGCCGGTCAGTGTCAATCGCGCCTCTTACAGCGTCAGTCCTACTTTTGGTTCGCGTCAGTCAGCGCCGGTACTGCGCCGGTATTGCGCCATGACACAGCGTCAGTGTGACTTGTGGCATGCGTTAGTTCAACGTCAATTTCAACTTTGTCTGCGCTGCCAATGCGCCACTCTGCGCCGATGCTGCGTCCCTCGATGCCACTCTGACTAACCTCTGCGATACCACTGCACACTGTTCAAGCATTCTTCATCTCTTCTTCGGTAAATCTCCCTCCCTGGCCACCCCTCTTCACACTCTCGATGTCTTCTGTTTTGAAATGCTCACAACACTCACTGCAGTCGAACACGCTAGTGCTCTGCCCCTCTGTAGACCAATTTTGTTCGATGTTGTGCTACTACCTGGCTCCAGGCATGTTATCCATTGAAATTATGTTGAAACAGTTCACGCTGTCCACTACAGTTGGATTGCTGGTTGGATTATCCTCAAATGGTTTCTTTTCGACATTTCAAGGTCCCAAACCGCTACAATACCTCCTTGGTGAGTCTCAGTTAACGCAACAGGGCTGATGGCTGCCCCTGCAATACCTGGAACTGTGTAATCACCAATCTGCGTCAGCGAGTACGCCGATAATCAGCCACCCTGCGTCAGTCGTATTGACGCATCAAAAGGTGGATTTTGAGACTAAGGCACCGAACGATGCCAATATATACCGCAAAATTAACCAAACTGACAAACAGACTCCATGATTGCGTCGCTCAACGTCGCTCTGTCTAGGCTCTGCAGCACCACCAAAATATGTTAGGGCTTCTCGTCTCATACTTAGACAAAATTGTTTCGACGTCTCACCACTCTGGCCCTCATCTCTCACTCTCGGTCTCTGTTGCCAATGCCCCAACAATGCCCACAAGCTTTCTATGATGACCTCAACATTTAATCGACCCTGTGTTGTTTTAAATTGTGCTGCAGCACTGGCATTCAATCAAGACATCCGATTCAAAGCACGTCGAAACAAATCGCGCCGCTATCATTCGCACGTTAACGTTGTATTATATTAAAGAGGCTGGTTGGATTTTTCTCCAATGGTTCGTTTCGAGATTCATAGGTCTCAAACCACTCAAATAAACTCTTCATGAGCACCAGTCAGCTTGGCAAGTCTGCTGGCCACGTATGCACACTTCACAATTATTTGCGCCGATCTGCGTCAGTCTGTGCGCCGCTCTGCGTTAATGCACAGCCTCCGACCGTCAGTTGTACCTTGGCGTCTGACTGACGCATCCACAGATGAACTTTGAGATTAATTTCTTTAAGGACTCTCATAGAGCTCTAGTAATGCCCGATACCCAGCGCAATGGGTAATTTCCACCTTAACAAAGTTATTGAGGAAATAGTCTTAGGGTCAAAAGTTGTGTCTCGACCGCAAAATTCTTCAGACCATCAAAGAGACTCTGGTATACCTTTCTTGTACCATCTTGGAATTAATACCAGAGAAATACTGAGCAGAAAGGTCATCTTTTGCATTCTCAACATCTTCTGTCCGGGCAGCCACAAAAAATTTTCCCCGGTTCAACCTCGCCCCTCTGACAGCTCCTAAACTCTTGGTTCAATATCACCAAATTGAATGCACATTCCCAAGAACATGATTGCCAGTAGGGGTCAATGGTGCGTCGTTCCGAGTGCACAGCCACTTTGCGTCAGTATCGCACTGATGTTGGTTGACTGGAGTTAGATGAGGTAGTGTGTGGCAAACATCGGTGTGGTTCCGGCCCACAGTTTTGAAAGTCGACAAGTTATTCATCATAGCCCTCCAGGAGCAGGTCGCAGACCAGGATCATGCAATACACGAGCGGTTTTTATGGTTTAGCTCGGCAAGCGAGCCAACAGAAGACCTCCATTAGTCCGATTGAACTCTGGGTCCCTTTGCCGGTTTACCTTACCATAAATGTGCGTTTGCCTGCGGATAATATGTAACTTTCTGTCCAGTGTCGCTCCAGGGCCGTCATCGACAATCCTTCATACCCACACAAAACCTGTGCCTCAGATTCTGATACATATGCCGTCCAGTTCAAAGGCGCCCAGGCCACCACTGCCGCAAATTCAGGACAGGGAATTCTTGTCACAAGCTGACGCTATGTCGGCGAAGAGTCTGGAGGGGATGGGGCTCTGGGTCATAGTAGGGTCATGGATATGTGGGTACCTCCCGTGCGAAGCCTCTTCATCAAGAGGGACACGAGACTTTTCGACGTTGACACGAGTGTAAAAGAGCCTGTTCGGCAACAAATCTGGGCAGAATCTCAGGGTTTATTTTCTAGTTAGGTGCGCTTTAATGGCAATGAAATCAAAGCAGAACTCCTTTAGTGAATGTTATAGTGCTAAACACCCCAGTTTTACCTTATAAGTGGAAGGCTGCCGTATTGTGGAGGCAGTCAACAGTAGGTTGACCCCTCCGAAGGTCAACCCCTACTTGACCTGACCTTGACCTGACCCTTGACCAAGGGGTCGAGGTCAAGCAGTTGACCCGACCCCTGCCACACTGCTCAATGCTCCTGGGAGCTGGCACAACTCTCGTGTTGCTCGCCCAATCTACGAGAAACTTCGAACTCATACGACGGAAGGATTTTATCTTGTGGCGGATACAGCTTTCCCGCGTGGAGCAAATAATATTGAAGTGAAAATCCGCGCACCAATGAAGAGCGGGAAAACCATTCGAGGGGCTCCCAGGGAAATCGAGGAGCAAATGGCATTCGACCGAGAGTTGTTGTTGTACCGACAGTCCGGCATGCGTGGGATTGTTCAACGACCCGGACCTTGTGGAATTCCATCATGGGCTAGACGTCTCTCCACACTCCTCTCATTTTCAGATTGGACCCCAGGGCCTGGCAAAGAAGGGCTTAGTCTCGGTTTTGATCAACGCGCAATCGTAACGTGGTTGACCGTTGAATTTCGGATTGTGTCGTAGGTAGTCCGTCGTGGGCGTCCAAGTATTGAGTGAGTCATAATGAACCTTGAGGAATTGGAAAGGTACAATCTATATTGGTGTAAGTTGACTTATTCACTATACTGTATTTTTTCCCTCAAATCAACAGTCACGCGTCACGCACCCCTGCGTCGATTCAGTGAGAAATTTAACCCCAATCAATGAAGGCATGCTGGTCTGGTGCTTCAAGAGCTGAAAGTTTCAATTACGGTGCTCGTCCTGCTGACCTGCCCGCAGCTCTTCGCAGCAACTGCTGCCTACGCAACAGACCTATATGCCGAAAATTTTCGATGCATAAAAGAGGGCAGTTTCCCAACCCTGGAGACCACTAGCCTTTTGCCCACAGCTCTCGTTCTCAAGCCACTGGGCCTTTTATCCTCGCTTTTACCATCGCAATAATTCATGCATCTCTGGGTCGGATTTAGCCAAAACGGGGATCCGATCATCACCGAATTTTCTCATCACCAACGACGATGTCGCACACGTAGCTTGCTGACTCGCTATTCTAATTCGTCAGCTACAGGCTGCAGTTTGCTTCCAATTTACTTTTGTTCGCTCTTCATTCGCCAATATTGAAGCTTTGGATTGCATAGCAGAACAGTTAACGAATTTAAGCTTTTCTGCTGTCACGATTTTGATGCCAGACTGTTTCAGCCCGTTTAACCCGCCACCAGGAGTACCGTGTCAAGGTGTGATACACATCACTAGCTCATAGTGGCGACTGACCTTTCACAAGTGGGCTGGTTATGATTCAGATGAGGACTCGTGGGTCACCAAAATTCGATGTACAGTATAAATGGAACTGAGCTTCACGTCCAGCTGGGATCCAGCGCAGAATGTCGCCGCTTGTCGGCGGCTTCTCCATCGTTTCTGGAAAGAGATAGGCGTTGCCGACAATGACTACTACGAGCACGGGCATGTTGTTTCTGCTTCCAAGAAATGGATTGGTTCGTGATGACTCCGTGCGCAATAATATCGAATGTTAAGGCTTTCATATTCAGAACTGGAGCGTGAGCTGTTCAAAGCGGACTTTCCGCCCAAGAAAAAATACAAACGACGAGTAGAGAATAGGGGAGCAGTTGCTACGGTCAGTTGAGCCTCTCCTTCAAACCGCGCTGCTTAAGGATATCTCTGCAGCCACACAGCAGTCCTCAGGCCGGTTCTACTTACGGTCGCCGCCTCTTTCAGACACCACATTCGGCTCTCCCATTATGCACCGAGTTCTTTCCCTCCGAGCCCAACTGGAATGAAGAGAATCTCAGCATGAGCCGGCAGCCTAGCGTATGTACTATACTTTTGCTGTCCTGCGTGCAGCCCGACTAAGAAATCCAGGACGTGGACGCCAGGAATAAGCATCAGACGAGAGCTTTTGGATTTGATGAAAGCAAGTCTTCTGCCATCGCATTTTCTCGTCAAATCAAATCTGTCTCTCCAGTTTCGTTGAGCGTTGCCGCACCTATGTCAACGCAGTTTAATGTCGAGTCACAGAGTTCAAAGGTATTATTTCCCTCAGCGTCGCTCTCGTTGACCAGCAGCACAGGAACCACTTTTTCTTCCCTCCTCCGATGTTTCTGACGACGATGGCTCGATGGACGATGATCATGTCAATGAACAAAACAACCAGACTCCAGCCTTTATCTCGGATGACAACACGATGCGCCTACAAGCTTGGCAGGACGCTCTGCTGTCATACATTGCCATGCCAACGCATCAACTCAAGTCAGAACAAGACGAAATATGCACACTTCTCCAAGAAATGATGACATACTCAGATTTCTCGCGCCTATGCTTGTGGATTCCCAGAGAGGTCCAGGTGACTACGGCGAGTGGAGAAGTAGAAATGGGGATAGCGATGAAAAACAAAGGTCAACTATTGCGTATGCTCGCAAGGAGGTCTAGGGGGGAAGTCGGGCGAATGGTGAAGCGTTTGCTGGGGATATGGGGGAGTAAGTTGAGACAAAGGCGAGCTGACGTGTGAATATTTCTAGTCTCTTATGAACAGACACTATAACAAAATTTGAGCTCATACTTCACTTTGTTGTAGACTATCAATTACCTGTGATCCGCGATCGGAGGTCAAGGTTATTATATAATCAAAAAAAAAAAAAATCTGGATGTTGAGATGGCTTGCAGGGTCTCTCTTTCCACAAATTTTGATAAGTTTCAAGGACACTGACCCAATTTGAGTGCGAAATCTCAGCGACAAATGCGAAGAACAAAAATGCCGAGTTTTGATGGCTCGGCTGCTTACCGAGCAGCCTTTTCATCCCAGCTCAAACGTGGACAGTCCAGGACAGGATGACCGATTCCAAGCAGGTGTCTTGAGAATACACATTCAACTCATTTTGCGTCCAAGATTATCATGATACGGGCGGACCCGAAAGGTTATCGTCTTATACACTGTAAACAGTAAAAGCACTACATATTAGTACCTAGGTAGAGTAGTACCTTGGAGGTACTAATCCTCAAAGCACTGAATATTAGTGCGCAACTCTCTTTTTAGCTTCTCAAACCGATCTTATGATTGGGCAACACTCTCACTATACTCCAAGCCTCGAGCGACTCTCTGCTGTCCTTTGAACTTTGAGCTGTTTATAACCGGACTTCAATTCATCATAAAATCTGCCCTGGCACCGATTTTTTTTGCCGTATCTAGCCACCGAGTCATATCAAGTACAGGTCTAGTCGCCAATCGAACCCAGAACTCCGATTCCCACATAGTATGCTGGTGTAAATTGTTCTGATTAGCTTTTTTTTTCTTCCTGGAGCTTGTATCTCGTCCAAAAAAGTATGTATCTTGCTCACTCAAGTTCCGCTTGAGTACATAGTTCTTGGTCCTTCCTTCGACTCGCACAATGCTACATTTCAAACAATGGAGCACATTCGAAAGACCAGTTTCAAGGAACGCGCCTACAGTGCCAACCGCCACCTTTTCGCAACCCCTCTGGAGAACTTTTGAGAAAGAATTAGACCTTGAAATCAAAATTTTAGCCACGAAACCGATGAAAAGAATGCGATTGACGTAGAGAACGTGTTTTCTTACGTAATCGGTCATTTTTTTTGGCCAAAATGCACTTTTTTCGTTCTTTTTTGGGCCCTTTTACGGTGTCCAGCCGCTTGAATACGGCCCAAATATGTGCTGCACTGTGAAATATCTTGATTTTGGACCGGCCCAGGCGTGGCGCGCACGGTTATCAGCCAGTGGCTGTGCAATCGGTCATTTTTTTTTGGTCCGAAAGTTGAAAACTTATCCGACATCTTAGCCCTTTACAAGATGGATAGCTACTATCAAACTGAGTTGATTCCCGCAGTTTTTGAGGAAAAACAAGTTTTTTTCCCGACCTCTGAAAAGGCTACAATATTTAGGTTTGTTTACGCCCAAAGCGGTAGTCACGAGGTGACGGATGGCACTGTACGTACCCACCCAGGTCAGTGGTCGGATTCGGATATCGCAAACGTGTAATTCTTTATGACCGATCAGATTTGTTTACAGTCGCCCAATGGTGTGTTGATCCTCAATGGCTCCTCAGAGATGCGGGAGCCAGCCATTCTCACCTTTCGACACATTTTTGTATGAAGAACTAGCTGCAGGAATCCAAAAAAGAAAAAAAGAAAGAAAAACCGAACCTTGGTCCGAACCCACCGATGTTGGTGCACTCCTTGGCAAGTCCCGCCCGACCAAGACCGCACCAAAGATCCAATCCCGTGAAATCCGAATATCTGGGCCCTGATCATACCGCTACTCAGTCTCCCAAGTCCAAGCATGGAGTGAAATTCGTCCGTGTCATGTTTCAGGTCCAACGGGTGTGCGAGTGGCTAAACAATATTGCTCGATGGTCTGCCGCCAGCGGACTCCGTTGTGATTTGCAGATTTGCAACTAGCTCTCAGTGGCAAATCAATTCAGAAAAATCGCGCCGTTCCAATGCACCTGTCCCGGGCCAGATTGAGACAAAACTGCGTGCACAGCGCTCTGAAATTCAATTTGTGCGATTTAATTGACGCGCCAGAATCACAGCCTATCATAAAGTTTTTGTAGAGTCTGACTGCTGAGACTAGGATCACAGCCACCATTTCGGCTGGGAACACTGTTTGCACCATATCTCGCTCAATACTGGTTCAATCTCCAAGTTCTCAGTGGCGAATCGATTCAGAAAAATCGAGCCATTCCAATGCACTTGGCCTGGGCCAGATTGAATCAAAACTGCATGAACAGCGCTCAGAAATACAATTTGTGCGATTCAATTGGTGATTTGGGTTTACATAAATGCGCTTCGATTGACGCTCCAGGATCACAGCCACCATTTCGGCTGGGAACACTGTTTGCACCATATCTCGCTCAGGAAGTTAAACCCATGCGGGGAACTTTGTCATGCGTGACGGTCACACGAATTACAGTGGGCGATAGTTCCCCAGGACCCCTCCTTTTCGCTGCGCTGCATTTCCGCGGGCACGGAGCCGGTCTCACTGCGTTGCATTTTCGCTGGCGCGAGGCCGGTTTCTCTGCGCTGCTTTCGCGCTGCGCTGCATTTCCGCTAGCGCAGGGCCGGTTTCGCTGCGCTGCATCTCCGCTAGCGCGGGGCCTTTTCATGTGTAGTGTAAATGAACACAATATTTATTTTTTCATGGCTATATTCACGGCTATATATATAAAAATTAATGGTCTCTTGCGGGCGCCGGCCCGGACGGCTGGGGTTTTCCACCCCAGACCCCGACCGCTGGCACGGGGCTTTCGCTCGCCGCTGGGCCCACTGCGTGGTGCTTACGCTCGCCGCAGGGGCCCAGTGCGTGGAGCACACAAAAAAAAAAAAAGGGAAAAAAAAACAACGGCGACGGGATTTGAACACAAGACCTTGGGAAAAAGCAACTATTTTGGAAGAAACGGGGTTGCGAAACGTTAGCGGTAGTCATGTCGAGAAATTGCGTGGAACGAGATGTGGGGGGGATTGGTCACAAGTAAGCCCTACTACATGAATTCAGACCCCGGTACAAGCGGACGAACATACCTGAGATGAGAATGGTATTCACTTGAAGGACCTATAAGAAAGGGAAGGAGGGTCAGGGGAGCCTCCGAAACGGCTCAGAAAAATGAGCCCGAACAACATGGGACATCTTTTTTTTTGCCCCAACTGTATAAGGGCCGACTGTTAGTCTGAGAAAAACGGCATCCGAACATCTAAAACGAGCATCTATAACCCACGGCTCCTTCTGAGTCATGGAAATCAAATGGGAATAACTCGACGTGAACAGGGCTGTGTGACAATCTCACACGCCAAGACCTTAAATAATGACCGAGGTACCACCCTTGTTCTCCGTCCTTTTTCCTTGTCCATCTGTCTTTTCCCAAAGAATGGCTACACGCAAGTCTAAACGGACTCCGTGCGTGTACTGTGAGACTGCTTGCTCTTTCTTCCTTACTCACCCTTAACAGGGGTGGTAAAGAGGCTCAAAAATCGCACAAGCCTGTCACAAGGGGGAATCGGGATTCGAATTTCCGACAGGAGGTAGGGGGAGGGGGGGTCCCGGGAGGGCCGAAAAAAACTTCTACCTATATATTAGCAGGGGGGGAAAGAGCCTCTAAAACACGTCTCTGAGCCTTTAGGGGCTCAAGTTTGCTGTTGGGAGCTCAAACAGAGGCTGTGGTAAGCTGAAGAGTGTTCAGTTCAGTTTTGTAGACCAAAAGTGAGCCATATGCAGCGAAAATAAGTCAAATTTAATACATTAGTACTCACAGAATAGTTGGACAGGACTGGAACAATGCCCTCAACGATGTGGAAACGCATCGTGAATTTTGTTGGAATTTTGTGGCCGAATTGGGGTGGTGGCGGTGAGGACGCACATGACCGGAAAGAACGGACTGCCACTAGGGGTGGGAAACGCCTTCCCTTTATGGAAGGAGGGAGGGGGAGGGGGGTCTAGGGAAGGTCGAAAAAAACTTTTCGACCTTATATCCTTTTTTCGAATCCCGATTCCCCCTTGGCCTGTCACAAAGGATAGCAAGTTTCAACAGCCCAACCGTTGTACGTGGTCTCCATGCCCATAGCCTTCCATTATACTGACTCTGTGGCCCTAGGTGGGATTATGGATTGTGTTTTGATTATCCGTCCTCCCAGACGCCCAGTTGCTCGTTATCAACTTTATGTCTACCAGACTGCCCGCGGAATCTACAGTGCGAAGGAAATCCGTGAAGCATACCAAGCGACAGTTGAATCACTCACCAAAAAGTTGAAAGATGCCCTTTCGAGATCGGATTGCCGTAGCCTGGACTGTGACAGCGATTTCGGTGTGTTGATCATCGCCTGTGTGTTGGATCCCTAACTAATGGCCTTGGAAAGGTGTCTCGGAAACCCACTTCGCAAGTCATCTGCTCCTGGTTCCATTCACTGCGTCGGCAAACCCACTCGGTGTGATCTCGTGTGGGCTACCATTGGTTCGTGCCACTTCCGCTCGGCAACTTCGAATTTGAAAGGATTAGACCTCCAGCCAAGCTGGCAGGTATTTGTTGCGTCACCACGCGACGTTGTCGACGGCGGACATTCTGAGTATTCTCCTTGGCACCACGCCTGGTAGTAGCCCTATCGCAGCACAACTGGTCTAGCTATCCCGACTAGCCTCATAGTAGTAGTATGGATAGAGTCTGTCAAATGGATGAAATATTATTGGGAGAGCCTGACTCGAAAAAAAACCTCAAAATCCCACCCATGAGCCCATTCGAACGTGAAGACCCCCTTACAACTTAAATACGCCATCCTTTCTGGAATCATGATGGAAAGCTTGACAGACATCGACAGCGCATCAGGAAAATCTGAAATGCTATGAAGCGCAAGCGGAGGTTATATGGGTCTTTGATGGTCTCTGGCTGTCTTTGGGCTTGCGGGGCCCGCTATCAGTGTCTATGTTGGTCTTTGGTGTGCTATGTGTTTGAGTGCAGATAGCTTGTGATCTACAGATGTCTTTGAGTTTGGTGCTGATTCTCTGATTATCTTTGAATCTCTTTTAGTGTTCCACAACAAATCATTCAATATTGCCTGTATGTTGCCTTCAAGTGGATTACAAGCCCCCCGAGTCTACAATTTGTGATAGTCTTAAGGCGGAGGTGGAAGAGCCGGACGTCGATGATTTTGTATTGTCAAAGAAGCGGGTCAGATGGAACTCCAAAAACAAATCCCTCAGAGAGATAAGTACTTCAAGTTACGCCGGATTATCTTGCCAGCGAGTGGAAAATACAAGTCCCCTCGGAAGTCCGCATTACACCAATTTTGCTGAGCGGCAATCTCATAACTATCAAGTAATTGACAGCCCATCGACAACAGAAACGAACGTTGATCTTGCCACGTCGTCTCTCTCTTCTTCCTCCCACTTCCTCCCACTCGCTTTCCCCCTCGTTTCCCGTCCGATTCTCCCACCAGCGCCAGCAGCCAACCAAGTGCTTACCGTTCTTAGCCTCAGCCTCTTCTTCCTCTATACTCGGACCCCATTCCACGTCTTCGCAGTCTGCACAATCTCCCACCTTACATGGGGTTTACTCTGGGCTGTCCCCTTCGTCCATATAATTGTTTTCTTGTGTGGAATTACCTTTAAGCCGCTGCTCAGTGGCCGTGGTACGCGTTCGTTGACATCGCCGACATATTCACCCTCGTCACTTCTTCTCCGGCAGTTGTGAGTGCAGTACTCACTCTCCTCGCTGCGGTGTCGTCCGCGGTCATCGCTATTGATCCCCACTGTAATTTAGCACTCGACTCTAATTCCTTTCCTTCCGACCTTTCAGCTCTTATACCAGGCTGACGGAAGGGCAGCCCAACGGCCCAAGCCTTGGCATCATGGCTCGCGCGCCCCAAGAAGAAGATGAAAGGGGAAAAAAGGACATGGAGTGAATACTCGCCGTATCCCCCGTCTTTCCATAACCAGTCGAATCGTATCGAGGAACTGTTTCGTGGCGTCCAAGCCAAGCCCCGGTCGTTTTCAGAGACATTGAGGTGACGAATCGCGTCTGAAGCGACTGCAGGTGAGCAGCCAACGAGGAGGCAGAGGGGCTTGAGCAAGAAGGAGGACGCGAAGTCAGGCGCGTCTGGTAGCCTATGAAGTCGAAATGGGCTGAGAAGAAGACCAGGAAGCCAAGCAGCCGAGACGTAGAGGACGAGGAAGTGCTCGAAGGCACTTTGGAGGACGCTCGAAGAGGCCCCGGGAAGCTCCCAATAGGTAGGTCCGAGAATAGCGGTTTTGAGAGCCAAAATTCGAAAATCTTGTCCACAAATAGCGGATTTCGGACGAGATTGGGACGAGTCTGGATATATTTGTGTATGTTGTGCTGAGCCGTGAAGTAATTTTTATATATTCCGCACTCGAGAAAAGGCTATGGAAGGCGACGTTCCTGCTGAATTAAACCTGCCAAGTCCGTAACCTGCAACTGGTATTCCCAGATTTTGAACCTCTGCTCAAGCGAGGCCAAAAATACCAGGGACAACGATCGACGCCTATTGCGCCTCTATCCAAGCTCGCTGTGAAACCGAGGGGGGTGCTCCGTCATGGTGCATGTTCTCGTCGTGGCTGGCGGTATTGGTCTCCGGGAAAAGTAAGAACAAAGGACTGGGAACCGTAGAGGATCATATTGCAGTCGCGGTGCGTGGCACATTCCTTCGATCCAGCTATGATGCTAATGAGAAGTCGTTAAACGCCAGAAGGCACACCGGAATCGATTTTGGCGCGCACCCGGTGGATTATGCCGCTTTCCGGAGGAAAGGAGCTTCATTGGGTGCTAGCATGGGTCGATTACGGCGCCTACGAGGTCGGAATATTCGACAGCATTCCAGAACTTGGTTCAGCTCATGGGCCGAGCCTGTATGTACCGAACTTTGCCTTGAATAGGATGAGATAACGACGTGTCTGTCCTGCAGCTCCTTCTCAAGGTCGTGGACACTATCCGAGAATTTGTGGGGGTGCCACGGATCGAATGGGATTTAGGACAGTGGAAGCGTGTCCTCGACGCACCCGAAGAGCTTGAGAGACAGCTCGATGGTTGGTCGTGCGGGTTGTTTCTTGCGATGGCCGCGAAATGCATAGCAAACCAGAAGAATTGGGCGGGAGTAAAAGATTCACACAAGGATGAGATTCAAAAGGAAATGTTTGAGATGTTGGTGAAGCAGGAAACCCGGATCAAGTGCCGAGCATGCAATAAATGGATTAAACTCCAAGCAGACCGCAAGTACGACCCGAGAAATTGGTTAGAGCACAGAGGGTCTTGCTCCAAGATCACTGGAACAATCAAGGAGCGCCGTCTAGAAACAAAAAAGCCTAAAACTCGGGTAAAACTAGTTGAATTTGACCGTATATTCTGGCCTAAACCATCAAATTTCTCAGCCGCCAGGAGTATTTGCAATTTCATCGTATTTCTCTAGGAGAATCGAGTCAGCGCCATCGACATCTGCGTCTCCTGCATCTGCGTCGCCGGTTAACGCCTCTGTCCCTTCTAACCCCCCTCCGACAGATTGGCGGCCGAAATATGGGACAGTAACATACAAGGCGGTAGGTAGCGTACTTTGGATATGTATGACGGCAAACTCACCATTCTACAGACTCCCTCGATCGCTGGGATATTCTTGCCCCGTCGCCCGGGGGATCCTCTCGTCCCTAAGTACACGAAATCACATACGCCGCTACCACCTCTCCTACCGTGTAAGAACCTAAGCGCCGCAAAATATCAAGAATACATTCTCCGTACCCAGACCAGATCTCTCGGTGGAGTTTCACTCGAACTGCGGGCCCGCCCTGTTCGCCAACTTATGCCCTCTCCTCCATGCACACCAATTTGGCCTCTGCATCCCCTCTCCTCCATGCATGTTGATTTGGCCTCTGCATTCCCTCCTCCATGCACGCTGATTTGGCCTCTGCATCCCCTCTCCTCCATGCATGCCGATTTGGCCTCTGCATTCCCTCTCCTCCATGCACGCCGATTTGGCCTCTGCATTCTCTCCTCCATGCATGCCGATTTGGCCTCTGCATTCTCTCCTCCATGCGCACCGATATGGCCTCTGCATTCCCTCTCCTCCATGCACACTGATTTGGCCTCTGCATACCCTCTCCTCCATGCACGCCGATTTGGCCTCTGCACTCCCTCCTCCATGCACACCAATTTGGCCCTTGTTTTCTTGCCTCTTTTCCTTTTCATCACATTTTTTTTTGTTGACCTGCCCCTCTGCTCTTCTTCCTTCACAAAGCCACATGGCAGTCCCTGACTGAGGTCTGATCAGCCACTGCTCATACTGTTCAGACATAATGCACCGTGATTAGGTATTAGCAGAGTGTGGTTTCCTCTCTTGTCGAAATTCTCCAAGAGTAGTCAAGGTCGGATACCTTTTTTCCTGTTCTCTCTTCTCGCTTATGATCGGCACCTTTCCCCCTGGCAGCTTTTGAACATTAAATCATCATAACCATGGTGGGGGGCTATTATTGCGATCCAGAAACTCACTCGTTTCCCTTTCAGGTGAATGAGCCCAGTGTGCAGTGGGGTAACAGACCAATACTCTTCTTCCTCTTCTTCCTCTTCCTTTCTTCATTTATTCACCGTAGGATCCATCATCTGGCAATCAAGGTCGCGGTCCAGCAAACTGCGACCTCTGTTTGAGTTCTGGGGGATAAAAGCCACAACCTGGCAAGTTGTGGCTATTGCTTAGGTTCTGGGGATAAAGATCGCAACCTGGAAGTTGTGATCTCTGTTCGGGTTCTGAGGGATCAAAGTCGCAACTGGGCAAGTTGCGACTTCCCTTTGGGTTCTGTGGGATCAGAATGAGCTGTGTGGCCTGGCCAGTCACACAGTCTCTTTCTGGCCAGTCGGCGACGCTTGCCCCTGATGGTGGGCAGAACAACCTGGCCAGTTGTCTTGCCTGCTCTCAGGCCGTTATCATAGGAAACAAACAATCTGCCAAATTGTCTGCCTGATATCGGCGCCATTGTCAGTTGGTTGTGGGCTGTGTGGCCCACCTGATGAGTTCAAAAGAACGAAACCAACCTTCTATGACGAGATCTGGATCTGTTTAAAGACTAACCTCATGGTCTCCATTTCAGGTGCAATAGCATTGGACAGTAACCCTATTACAGCCATTTGCGGAACTTAGGGCACGGCCGTTTTTTTCTGTTTTTGGTCAGTTTTCACGATATAAATCGCCGTGGGCTCAATTCTCAACGTTTTTCCTTGAGAGTAGGCTCAGACAATTGGGAGAAATAAGGCGCAGAGTGGAGGGGTGGAACTTTTTGTTAGTACCTCGAGATCATTTTCTGGGTCAAATTCGGCTGTTTTTGGCTAGAATGCCCTGCACAGTAGCTGTAGTGGTTCCTCTAGATTTTTATATGATGTTCTTCCTTGTATTCCGAAGGGCTGAAAAATCCGGGATACCGAACATGACCTATAATTGCATTGTATGATACACATTGCCAAAGAGAATATCCAGTGCAAGCTGCAAATTTTATTCAGGCGACATATTCACTACCCCGGATTTTTCCGCTCTTTGGAATACAATGAATAACATCATATCAAAAATCTAGAGGACCCAGACCCCTACAGCTATTGTGCGGGGAATTCTAGCCAAAAACAGCTGAATTTGACCCAGAAAATGATCTCGAGGTGCTAACAAAAAATCCCACCGCTCAGCCCTGCGCCCTATTTCTCCCAATCGTTTGAGCCTACTTCCAAGGGAAAAAGTTGAGAATTGAGCCCACAGCGATTTATATCGTGAAAACTGATGAAAAACAGAAAAAAACGGGCCGCGCCCTAAGTTCCGCAAATGGCTGTAATAGGGTTACTGTCCAATGCTATTGCACCTGAAATGGAGACCGTGAGGTTAGTCTTTAAACAGATCCAGATCCAGATCCAGACAACCGAAGTCAACAAATAAGTCGAGAAATTATTCTGACCCCGAAGTGTGTTCTATATGAAGAACACGATAGGAATTCTCAGGACAGCGAATACGGGACTCAGCGAGAAAGAATGATCAAAATGCAAGCTAACTTCGCGGGCTTGCAGATCAATTTATGAGAGTGGAAAGACCCTGTATAATGAACCACTACAAGAACGAATGGGGTGCAAAGAGACCCAGCCAAGATCGTACCACCATGGCACCGTAATAGTGCGGGCGACAGAGAGCGCACCGCCGTTTCAGCTTCAGTATGCGAGGGAGCCCGACATAAGTAGCGACAGAGGGTGTGACAAGGAAATTCGACGAGGGGAGGGCCAGGAATGTTCAAGATCACGGCGGGAGGTTACCAAGACCGGCCGGAAGCTTGGCTAATAGCCATGACGAACACCGGGGATTTTATTTCCCCTGATCTAATAATTTTAATTAAGAGGAATCGAACTATGACTCTCGGACGCTGACAGCGCCCTGCCCGTGGTCAAAACGTGACTTATTATGAAGAATTAATTTCGTGTGCTTGATTGCGAGGCAGTAGCCAGGGCAAACCTGAGCAACACTGTCGCTTCAGATTTCCCGTTGGTCCCTTCGTCATTGCGCCTGGGGCTTTGCAGCTCTCCATAATTTCGGAGGCGGTGCAGTTATATGCGATTCAATAGTGTCGGCAATCCCCGTTCTCCGAACACGGCTTGGACGCTTAAAGCGCCATGCCCACCCTCAAAACATGATTTATTATGGAGAGTTACTTTTGCGCGCTTGATTGCGAGGCCGTAGCCAGTGCAATCCTAAGCCACACATCGCTTCAGATTTCTTGTTGGTCCCTTCGTCATTGCGCCTGGGGCCTTGCAGCTCTCCATAATTTCTGAGGCGGTGCAGTCATCTGTGTGATTCAATAGCGTCGGCAATTGACGTCACGTGCCGACAATGCAATGATTGATTGCCCGTGGGCCAGGGGGAAGAGCACTCCGGAACCCGGTGGGCAGCTGCCGCGATGTACGGCATCAACGGAGACTGAGCGGAGCTTAAAAAGTTTCGGACGGACAGACAGACGTAATTTTATGAAGAGGATGAGGTTGCATGAGCCATTGGCCTCATCTCCCATCCATTTGATTATTATCCTGTGGTCTTCAGAGGTTACTGGATTTTGTGGAATGATAAACAGTGGGAGATCACCACGCCTTCTGAATTGGGATAGACATCAGCCTTTTGACATTTTGATTGTAGCGTTGTACGACACCAGACAACGCTGAAAAAAGCCAGGCGTGTTTGCCGTTATTTTCAGGAAACGCTGTAAAGGGTGTCGCATGTGAGGCCCTTGTTTTAAAGGGAAAATTCCCCAGGATGCATTGGCAATTATGACTGGGTTGGGAACGTTCCCCCGCAGCTATAGGGTTTAACTTATGCAGAGGGTCTGATGATAGCGAGGGTGAGACACAATCGATGTGTGATCAGGGTCAACTCTGGCCGTGTTAGAATGCATGCCAATGTGACTATGTTTGCGCAACCGGCACTGAAGGTATATTTGAAAATTCCACCGAGCAGAGACGATTGAGGTACTAGCCTTTATATTCACCAGTTCATACGCTCCACCCGGGGACTTAGACAAAAGAACGTTATACTGCATGTCCCGTCCTTCTCCTTACAATGCTATCTCCGGATTTGTTTCGATGAGATGGTTTTGTAGATGGCAGGCGAGCAAGCAACTCGTGCAACTCGCTTGCGCCCATCAGCGCTCAGGCGTACCCGCCCTCGTCCCCATCGGCTTCCGCACTCTCTGTGTTTTCCTGTTCGCAGCGCCCTCTCCTGCGTCTGCGCTCGGGCCGTTCCCATTCGCCTCGTTCGTCCCGACGACATTCACCCCATTCATCTTCCCCTTCCCCCGCTTCCACTTCTTCTCTTCCTCAGCCCTTTTTGCGTCCGCGGCAGCCGGTACCACAGCCTGTACTGGCGGGGGGTACATCCCAAACGGCGGGTACGGGTAGAAGTACGGCACCGGCGGCGCGCCCTCCTCAGTGCCCGGCGGCGGCGGCCAGAGGAGGAAGCCCATGGGCGGGTAGAACGGGTGCAGGTAGCCCTCGGACGGGGCGGAGAATGGCTGCGGGGCCGCAGCAGAGGCAGGCGGCACGAGTGGCGCGGGTGCAGAAGGGGCGGCGGCAGCGGGCGCAGGCAGCGGTCCATGCGAGGCAGTCCATTCCGCCGCAGGGGGGCTGGCGCCCACTTCTGCGGTGAAGGACTCCGAGGCGGGCGGGCTGTCGCCGTCCTTGGCCCTGCGCCTGTACGGCCCGCGCTTTACGCCCTTCTTGCGCTCCTTGCGCTGCCCGTCGATGCACGTGTCCGTCATGCTGTACTTCTGGCATCGCAGGCACGGGCGCTGGTCATCACAGCGCTTGGAAGCTTTTGCGCAGTTCGTGCACTGGTCCGTTATACGCAGTCAGCGGTGTTTGGCACCAAATAAAATTGCATGTACTCACGGCCACCTTCACCTGGCTGCGCTTCGGGCGTGAGGCAGACGAGGGTGTGCTGGGAGATTGCGATTGCGGCGGGGGTGGGAATGTGTAGAACATCCCAGGGGGTGGTGGGTACGGAAACATATAGGGTGTTACGGGAGGAGGAGGAGCACCATTAGCATCCAGATTTGCGGGATCTGTGGGGAACGGGGGGTAGCTTTCCGGAGGCGGTGGGGTGGAAAAGGATACGGGCGCTATGGGGCGGATGACGCAGCTTTAGGGGAGTCATTTGGCATGCTGGTGACGGGGTAGGTCTATCGGCGACTGTCGACGACTGCCGAAGATTCTATAGGGTTAAAACAAGGCTGAAATTCGGCCAGTGGGTTCCCTGGGGCCTTCGCGGGAGTCAGAGGGGAGATATGAAGGAAACAAGGCATTCTGCACACGATGATACAAGGGGGGGATTGAGTTCAAGTAGAAAACGCAAAGGACTGCATGGCGAAAGGCAGGTAAGCAAGATGTAGATGGAAGTAGGAAGTGAGAGGCGTGCATACTTTTGGGGTTCTGGTCGCCGCTTGTACTTGCAAGTCCACTTGTCTCGTCAGACGTTGGAAGGAAACAAGGGCTAGCCAAGGCCAGAGCCAAGTCTGAGTAGCCTGTCGCCGCAGCCAACGTGGGTCAGCCTCTTTCTGATCCCCGCTGCCCAGAAGAGCCAGGGACGTGGCACCAAATCTAGTACCACGTGTCTAGGCTCTCTGTCGTTTCAGCGCTAGTTTTCAAGCGTGTAATTCTGCATATGTCTAGACAATTATAGGCTTCATGCCGTGACTCGTAACTACGTTTCTGCCGGCATGTACCTTCGCTGTCGCTCATAATATTCCTATCAGCCACAGCCACGGGTGGCCTGTTCCTCTGACTGCCGACTCAATCGCCATTATTCAAACATTATTCTCGATGTATTATGTGCCACTGGCAGTCATATGTCGCTCGCCGCCTCAATCATCTCTTGAGAATAACTTTTCCAGCAAACTTGCTCATCTGCCTTAATACCCTTAGGAAGTTAGACCTTGGGAAAAAGATGTCTGTAATGCGATTGAGGCGATGCTATAGGAGTGCACAGGTGAAATGATGGAGCATCAAATCTTTAGGGAGGGTCAAATTTAGTTCTCCACCGTTAATATCGTGGCAATAAGCACTGGGTTGCGCAATCATGCTTCGCTGTCTGTTGTCCATAGCCTGAACCCTGCTTATCAAATCAGAGTCTATATTGTACCTATCTCCTCATTGAACTATTAGGATGACTCCCACATCACTTGCCTCATGGCCTCGAAGGCCACTTGTTATTTTCATTACCATCAATTGCTGAAAAGAGTCCACCCATTATTCATATGTACAGATCTCCATCCTACAGTAGTACAACACTTTGAAGGGCCCAGACTGTTGAATGCCTGCTCCCAACGTGTCGTTCCAGAAGGCTCAGCAGAATAAAAACGCAGGTGCCACGTCAGGGATGGAGTGTCCCAACTCTGTGAGCTTGAGACACAGCAGAATGGCGAACTTCCATTTGAAGTGATGCATCGCCCCAGCAGCCTGGCGCAAAACCTGCATGGAGGGGTGCAAAGCTATGTTTCTGCTGTGATTTTCCATCAGATGCCCTGACAGAAGCAGTGGCATTCACATAGGATATTAATCTGATGGATCTGCTACCTCATGTCCCTAAATTATACTTAGCACCACATAAGCCCTTGCAGCCCAGTCTAGAAGATGACATAACCAAAAGATATGTAATATCCTCTGCAGGCAATGAGATCCGGTAAGAATGGTTAGGCCGCTATTGACAAGACCTCCACCAGAGAGAAGGACATAGGCAATGGAGTGTTGACTAAGACAACTCAGAAAGGAGTATGAGTTGACATGGTGATGTGTTGGTTAGGGTACATAATTGGTTGGCCTGGAAACTTGATGCCATCACCTGCCAATCCTTTCTGCGTGCCAAGCCAGCGCAACTGGCAGAGAAAATGACCGGAATGGTCAGGACTATCTATCGCGTGTCGACACCTCAAAAATGGCTCTGGGAGGGTGCTGGAATTGGAAGTGTTTAAAAGAGTGTGGCGAATGCAATAGGGTCACGGGTTTTAAATGTAAACCACTGATTGGCCACTGGAGAGGTCAATAATGCTTCCGAGGAGAATCTGAATAGCAGAAAATGACCGGAATGGTCAACCATTGCGGGTCAACGCCTCAAAAAATCCCTCTGCACTGGAATTGAAGGTGTTTGAAAATGCGAAGAATTGTGGCGAATGAAATAGACTCACGCGTTGGTAATGTAAAGGATTGTGTCAATCTTATAATGGAGTCACGCGTTTGAAATTCAAAGAATTGTGGCGAATGCAATAGACTCACGTGTTGGTAAGGATTGTGTCAAACTTATAATGGAGTCACGCGTTTGAAAATGCAAAGGATTGTGGCGACTATAGTCCTTAGATGTGCGTGTAATAAATATAAAGTCTTGAAAATATGCGATTTTCAAGTGTGCTTTATTACACGGCTTATCATCGAGGCATCGTGGTGCCGTATCGGGCTCAAAATATCGAAAACCGGTACCCGACTAGAGCTAAATCATGATTCGAGTGGTTGTCTAGAAATAACCATGGGAAAGGAACCGACCGAATTGGGTGGGCTCGGAGGCAGGGCTAAATTGCAAACATGTGCACACTGATATGAGGGACCTGCTTAATACACGAGGTATGTAGTGAACTCCGATTCCTTACATGGAGCAACGTAAGGACGTCGAAATGAACCCAAACATTGTGGCGGAACGAGCCGACCAAACGGCTTCGAAATGTGGGCGTGGGCGCGGAATGTCGCACTCAAATTCACGCCCGAGTCAAAGAAAAAAAGCCTATGGGTGCTGGGGCAAGCAATTTTGTCATAACGCCATTCTCCATGCTACATTGCCAGTGGTACATGGTAAATTTATCAGGGAGAGTACATAATGGGCAAACTGAAAACGAATATGTCACCATGTACGCCATTCTTCCCATCCTGACCATTGAGGTGGACTGGAGAGTAGCAGTGGGGGTTCCGGAGTCTGGGGCCGCCACCGAGCATAACGCCGCTGGTGAGGACAGTTGTCGTGCCGCCAGTGTGAGGGTTGCTGTAGACGCATGGCTGCTTCTGACGAAAATATCGCGGGACTCGGTTCTCTTTGGCGGCGAGGCCCCAGCGCGAGGCCGACGGGCAAAACGGCCCCGCGGGAGAAGAGACACCCAACCTTGAGGTTAACGAGCTGGAGCCGGGGAGAATGCCCGGAGTTGTTGGCATGCAGAATTCATCGTGGGATGTGTGCGCCGTCGGGAGTACTCGCCAACCGAAATTCAGGGGCCCGTCAGGGCCTTGTGAGGAGTTGAAGCTGAAGGGAGTTCCGAGTTGCTGCTTTTTTGGTAAGCGTGGCGCAGAGTAATAAGTAAGACGTGGGATTCCGAAGTTGCAGAATTTTCGGTAGAGATCTTTGGCAGCGATTCATTGCACAGACTCGAACAATGCTATAGGGATACATAAGGGATGGCCGAGGGAATCCCGTCGGAGTGGCAATACTGTATTCGACCAAGTATTCATGGACTGTGGCCAGTGACCACAAGTATTCATTTTGCAAGTATTCAATTTGACTTTTTGGGTGATTTTCCGCATTTTCCGCATCAAAAATGGGCATTTTGGACCGAAATTGATGGGAACCTCGATCCAAAGTCTCAGTGACCTGTGACAGCTTTGAAAAGTCTTCATTTCAGCTGGCGCTGTGACCAGTGACGGAATACTTGGTCGAAATAGCACAGTAGCCTGGCATCCTGCACGCACGGTGACATGTACTACGAAGAGGTGCATGCATCTGTTGTACTGGAGCGACTCAAAACTGTGTTCCCAACGTGGCAGCATCGAGCTCTCACACACCTCAGAATACAGAGTATGGAGCAGTGCCGAAGCAAGTCAACACTATACTATAACAAAAAACAACCCAGTCTGTCCGTCTATCTCTGGAAGGAATCAATTGCAACTCGTACCTCGTTATGTAGTCACACCAGGAGTCGCCCTTTGAAGTACTGAACTTTCCCTCGACAGGTGTAGTGAGGACAGTACCCATGTCAGCAATCTGGAGGATTCCAAGCTCGGAAGAGTTGGAGATGTTACCCAACTGACGGAGATAGGAAACCCTCCACCCAGCTCTCCACCCTCATGGTTGAAAGTGGGAGTCTGGGTCGAAAGAGAGAGTGGGAAGCATGGCTTCCACTGCACCGTCATTTCGGATTTGCATGTCAACACCTCCCCCTGCAGTCAGTGCTAATGTCTGTTTAATTTCAGTGGACCCCATCGCTCAACCCTAGCATCCCTTCCCACTCTCCACCCAGCTCTCCACCCTCGTGGTCGAAAGCGGGAGTCTGGGTCGAAAGAGAGAGTGGGAAGCATGGCTCCAACTGCAGTAACCATACAAAGTTTGTTTAAACAATGGCCATTGCAATGGTAAATCAGGTTCAAGCAATGTTTTGTTGAATGTGATTTGATCACTGTTTAAACAAGGCTCAAAACATGAAGAAAAAGATGTGCAAGACCCGGGACTTGAACACACAACACACTAGGACAGATTACCTAAAAGCAACAGAATTCCAACTGAGCTAAATGACCATGAAACAAGCCAAACAAACACCGACCACCTGGTGTGACAGAATGAGATGGAGTTGGAGATTTTGTAAGTTCATCACATCTTGGGCAGCAGTGGGATTTCCTAGCTTTAACTAACTCTAAGGTTTCCAAAGTGCAGGATGCATTCAGTTCAGAATATAGGAGCTTGTTTAAACATGTCAACTCCTTTTTACATCTAATAGTGGTCATTTATTCGGGTGGGAACTCCTTGTCCAGGTTGTGAAGGACCAAGGTTGCATCACAAGACACCCAAATTATTTCTAGTGATACCGTGCCAATGGTGGGATTTCACGCATTTTGGGACCACAATGAAGTGTAGAGGCAGTCCATTACTCTTTTCCATGGATCAAGGTAGAGGCCTTCCAACATTCACACATGAACATATGCATGATCTTATTATTTTCGGTGACTTCCGGTCAGCTGCATGGTGCAGTGGTTATCACCTGCTCCTATAAGTTTGAGTTGAAAATCTGAAGATCTCAAGTTCGACTCCCTCACTCTGCATAATTTTTCGATTTGTGCGCATTAAACAGCATTGAAACACTGTTGAATCAATATTAATTAATCCTATTTTTTGAACCGTTGATTAAACCTAGTCAATCAGCCCACTACTCTAACCCTGCTGCCACTGGAGTTCAACAAAACATTGCTTAAACCTGATTTACCGTTGAGATGGCCATTGTTTAAACAAACTTTGTATAGATTTATCCAACTGCACCATCATTTCGGATTTGTATGTCAACACCTCCTCGTGCAGTCAGTGCTAATGTCTGTTTAATTTCAGTGGACCCCACATGCAGTAAACATCCCGTCCATTCCATTAGGCCGGCGTTGATATCTCTGACAACTCTACATGGAGTCAACATCGCCTGATGTCCTCTCGACAATTTTTGACTACCATTGCTGCGAACTGGATCATTACAGCCGATGTCAGTACCGAGGGCGCGGATCGAAAATTTTCTGTTTTGGGATGTTTCCAAAGAATTCCTTATATCTCTGTCAGTTCTTCACCAATTCACATACAAACTAAATAGATCTACTCAGCTAATTCATGCACAATTAGTGATAGAGAGGAACTTGCGAAAATATTATGTATTAGGTAATTTCTGTTTTGGGGCTGCTTTTGCACTGAATACTGTCTAGCATGGCCAGAAGATGTCCCAGTGACCTAGAATTTTGGGAGGGACAACATGTATATGTTATGAAGCAAGTGGTAGAGCCAGAACTATATGAAATGTCCAGATGAATGTGATCTTGGCAATATCTCTGAAAGCCAAAAGCTGCCAAATGTTTTCACTGGAGCTAGAAGGACTGTAACTAAATTATCCTCACTTCTGGCTCTATCACATGTTTTGTCAGGTATGCATGTTGTCTCTCCCAAAATTCTAGGTCACTGGGACATCTTCTGGCCATGCTAGACGGTATTCAGTTCAAAAACAGCCCCAAAACAGAAATTACCTAATACATAATATTTTCGCAAGTTCCTCTCTATCACTAATTGTGCATGAATTAGCTGAGTAGATCTATTTAGTTTTTATGTGAATCGGTGAAGAACTGACAGAGATATAGGGAATTCTTTGGAAACATCCCAAAACAGAAAATTTTTGATCCACGCCCTCGGTACTGACATCGGCTGTAATTACACAGGGATTTTCCAAATGCGGGTCTCTGGGCTCACCTCATTTTCCAGCTATTAAATTTGTGAGATCTAGACCGGTCCTGATGGTGACTGACATGTTCAAGTTCACGTCACCCATCTACAATATGCATTATGTGTCCCATACTGACTTGAAATCTTTTTCAAAAGCTATAGATTTAGTTAGGACATGCTCAGGACAACTCCATACATACCCACCCACGTCTCCAAAATGACGTGGAAGGTTCAGATTAAATAGGCCTCCAAACTGTCCTTGCATTTGTACGGACGTACCCATCGTTTTTTCCCTCCTGCACCGTCCTTCGCTCTCAGATGGCAATCATGACTTGACACAATAGAGATGCATTCAATTTCAAATGGCTGGCATTTTGAAAAGCATGACCTGACACAATAGAGATGCATTCAATTTCAAATGGCTGCCATTTTGAAAAGTGTGACCTGGTGCAATAGAGGTGCATTCCAAGGGCTGGCATTTTGAAAAGCATGACCTGACACAATAGAGGTGCATCCAAAGGGCTGGCATTTTGAAAAGCATGACCTGGCACAATGGAGGTGCATTCAAATGGCCACCATTTTGAAAAGCATGGCCTGGTGCAATAGAGGTGCATTCAAAGGCTGGCATTTTGAAAAGCATGACCTGATGCAATAGAGGTGCATTCAAATGGCAGGCATTTTGAAAAGCATGACCTGACGCAATGGAGGTGCATTCAAATGGCAGGCATTTTGAAAAGCATGACCTGACACAACAGAGATGCATTCAATTTCAAATGGTGGGCATTTTGAACAGCATGACCTGACACAATAGAGGTGCATTCAAATGGCAGGCATTCTGAGCCATTTTGAAAAGCGTGACCTGGCGCAATAGAGGTGCATCCAATGGGCTGGGATTTTGAAAAGCATGACCTGGTGCAATAGAGGTGCATTCAAATGGCTGGGATTTTGAAAAGCATGGCCTGACACAATAGAGGTGCCTTGAAATGGCAGGCATTTTGAAAAGCATGACTTGATGCAATGGAGGTGCATTCAAATGGCGGGCATTTTGAAAAGCATGACCTGACACAATAGAGATGTATTCAATTTCAAATGACTGGCATTTTGAAAAGCATGACCTGACACAATAGAGGTGCATTCAAATCAAATGGCAGGCATTTTGAGCCATTTTGAAAAGTGTGAGCTGGCACAATAGAGGTGCATCCAAAGGGCTGGCATTTTGAAAAGCATGACCTGACACAATAGAGGTGCATTCAAATTGCGGGCATTTTGAAAAACATGACCTGACACAATAGAGATGCATTCAATTTCAAATGGCTGGCATTTTGAAAAGTGGTGCAATAGACCTGCATTCAAATGGCTGGCATTTTGAAAAGCATGACCTGGCGCAATGGAGATGCATTCAAATGGCTGAAATTTTGAAAAGCATGACCTGGCACACTGGAAATGCATTCAAATGGCAGGCATTTTGAAAAGCATGACCAGACGCACTAGAGATGCATTCAATTTCAAATGGCTGCCATTTTGAAAAGCGTGACCTGGCGCAATAGAGGTGCATTCAAAGGGCTGGCATTTTGAAAAGCACATCCCCATTTAGTAGCTTAGTCATAACCCATATCTGCCCGCTACGTTCATGTCCGCTCTTGAGGCTGCCAGCCCTGGCGCCTCCACCGCAGTTATAACTGAAGCCTGTAGAATGAAACCCAACAACGGTTCAACTTGAATATCGTGCGCCCTCACCCCATTGGAAGGCTTGGAATCCCAACACCAAGTTCAAACTGCAAATGCCATGGGACGACAAGGGCGGGATTTCCCGATATCAGACAAATGCAAAGGTCTTGAGTCATGTCAAAACATGTAAGAGTGCCTCGACCCACCACACCTCAGAGAATAATATCGCACAATGAGCCAGCTGAACCGAGGCAGATAGGTGGAAAAATACTATACATCAAGATACTCATCGGCTGAGCCCTACAGCAAAGAACGCAGAAACAATGTGTGAATAAGCGACATGTAGAGCAGTTGGACAATTATTTCCCCTGCGGTTACAGACAACAAATCATTGGGTGCACGAGTTTGCTCAGAAAAGCATGGAGCCAAAAATATATTAAATCCTTAGATAAATGTAATCCTTACAGTATCTCTCAATGCCAAAACTGGCAAATGTATCTGATGGAGCTAGAGAGACAGTAAGTACTATATCTGTATTTCTAGCTCTATCACATGTTTTCCCAGGTATATATGTTGTCCCTCCCAAAACACTAGGGTCACTGGGACATGTTCTGGGCATGCTAGATGGCATTCGGTGCGAAAATAGCCCCCAAACAGGTGGATGCAGATCCTATGAACGGTTCCTTCACTTCGTTTCGGTCACGGCCTCTGCAGAGGCTGCTCCCTGTTCATTGCCCATCCACAATGGCGGCCGCGCCCTCTGGACTGGAATTGTTTTCCTCATTCAGTCTGGAGCGGCCGTCTAGTTCTCGTACATCAGTTCATACGTGCATCGTCCACCGCATATGCCGAGTCCAAGTTCAAGTAACAGGTACGAGGTTCCAGTTATAGCATCTGTTTATAAGAGACTACTGAATTACTACGAATTATCTAGCTATGTTTCATCTCGATCCCTGCAGAACTCACTGAGATATATAAGCAAATAGGTCGCGGAGATCAAAATCTGCCCAAAATGGGTTCGCGCCTTCGGTACTGTAATTAGATGGGTTGCGCAGGAGCCACGGAGCCACGGCGTGGCTCTCGGACCGTGCGCAAAAATAGCAGGCGAGTGGCTCAAAAGAGCCACCAAAGAGTCATCGACGTCATGATTTGGCGGTGGAGCCACTGGTTTGCGCACGGTCCGAGAGCCACCCCGTGGCTCCGTGGCTCCTGCGCAACCTGTCTATTAGCCGTAAGTGTTGTAGCTTTCAATATGAGATAAACCTGTATCACTACAAGTAGTGTTTCCATCGCACAATAAATTGCCCTCGCACGTGCCAACAACCGCCAAGAGGAGCCAATTTGTTAACTCGAACGAGGTCTTGAAACCATTTTCGCAAGTCCTCACCGTACTGCTGACAAAGGGTGGAACCGAGATGGCACTCGCTTCGCTGTTTAATCGTGGCGAGCTCCGAAGTGCCTGTGCAGCTCTTAAGTTGTATGTGTGGCTGGGTCGGCTTTGGCGAGCTTTCGGGGCGCAACGGGAGCAGCCGCCGGGAAAAGCGAAACAGGCCGGGATGGAGCGTGGAACGGCCAAACCCGTACACAAGGGCTGCAATGGGAAAGGGTACAAAACGAACCCAAAGCAACCCCGAGGAGCGAAAGCTCTCAGAGCAAGGCTCGTGCGAGGGTGAGTGAAAGGGCCCGAGGACCCCAATGGAGCGGAGCGATGAGCGTAGTATAGCCAGAAAATAAAATGGATTATATTGCATACGCCATGTGCGGGTCGAGTTAATCGTCGATTGAGGGAGTCTGCATCCGCCGCGAGGCCGTGATTGTCAGTGAACTCTCGGATTCGTGCGTCCCAAGCACGCGTGATAGCCAGGGGCAGGATAAGCTGCGGGCGGCACCAGTGAATTAGGAAGCAGAGTGATGACCACCTCCAAGCTTCATGATCACTTCACGTGCAACGCCGGCAAAGAGAAGAGCGAGGGCGCCTCCAATGCGGTAGCTGTGCCCGAAGACCGTGTCGAGGTTATTAGCCTTGTATATGGCGTCCGTGGTGCGTAGGAACAGGTCTTTCATCAACGGTTTCCCACCCGACTCTGTGCGGAACGCCAAGAGCGGCGCGTTCGGCAGCGGCAAGTGGTCTATACGGACGTGGTTTAGCCAGGCCCAGTGAGGGCATAGGTCAGAGTCCTAACACTGGATAAGCTTAGGGGACGGGATTCGGAAGGATATGAGTTCGATTCCTCCAGTTAGTACTTTATTTCGGCGCATTAATGCTTTTGCTTCCACTTCTGCTTTTTGCCCCCTCTGTCTCTTTTTCTTGAACTAAATGTCCATTTACTCGTTTTTCGATTATGGGCCCATGCAAATAAATATCCAATTATATACAGTATGCTTTTCTCCACCCATGTCCATAACAAGTGTCCCCTAGGCCTTGGCCATCATCGCCTCGAAATGCTTCAGTATATGCTTTGTAAATGGAACTGTAATGTCACAATGAGTAAAAGCTTTAACGACAGAGCTACCGGTGAAGTTGAACACACATACTCTGGCATCGATCATGCACTGGGATGACTACATACTGACAAGGATATCTGGCTGAGATTCCACTGCATCCAATGCACAACATCCCCAGAGCAATGCCAAACACACACAGATTGACGTCACATCAAGAGCCGTGTCTCAGACGGCAAGGATCTCGGGAGGCCGGCGACGGAACTGGGGTGGGGAGAAGAAGGCTCCGAAAGTACATGCCGATGACAAAGCTAGATAGTTTGATGGAAGCGAGGGTGGAAGTTCAACTTGGTTTTGAAACTGCCGACTCAGATCATGTGATGCTGCCCGTAATTTGTCCCCAATTTCAATCCGGAGGAAGAATGGCTAAAGAATGGCAGCAAGTATCGCAGGCCTTATATACATTTTCGGGCAGCAATTTCCGGAACCCGAGCGGGGTCGCTCAGTTCGTGGTCGGGCCCATTCGGTCCCTGATTTGCCCCGAGGAGTTGCATTGAAGCCAGGGACTCGGGTTCCGGACATTCCGGACCCGGACATAATCCACAACATTTCCTGCTGATGCAGCTCAGTTTATTGTGAAAGGCGAACAGCATTCCTTGGGTTCCGACAACGGCATCAGGGTCTACTACCCATCTTCCCTCGCTTCATTGGGGGGAGGGCAGTCTTCTCCGCGTCCTCAGGGCTGAGCGTCATTACTCGTATCTTAAGCAGATGCCCTGATTTTATGTGCACCTGTTTGTACACTTCCTCATTTGTGCAGTTTTTCTCAATCCCTCTAAACCTTACAGATATCGACAATCCGGTTTCCTTTTATTTTCGACGATCTTCTCACACAAAGATTATTATCAAGGCGCTTATTGATTTTTGACCTCGCCGATCACCATCTACCTCCACCTAGCTCCCTGCCGCTCAATTCGGAGAAATCACGCGGTCTCTTCTCTCGCGCTCAAAATCCGTTGATAAGGGAGGTCCGTCCGAAAGCCTTCTTTCGTTCGTTCCCCCATTATCTCTCTTTCCGACAATTCTTCTCTCTCCCTCCGATACGTCGCTCAACATGGGTTTTCTGCCCGGGTCAAGCCACCACAAGTCCTCCCAAGTGTTCTGGGCTCAAAAATATTCGGGTGACACCTCAAGGCGCTCACGCCCACCGTCCGTTACGTGTCAAGACGAATGCGTACTGGAACTTCATTCAAGACAAACAAATTGCACAAGATCCTGCAACATTTCAAGGCTTCAAATGAACCTGAATTCTTCACCTTGCTCAACGTCTATGGGGCTCTCTCACTCGGTTCTACCTACACAGTCATCAATTCCCACAGCATTCGCCCCGTCCAAGCTTTTCACGAGATTCATCCAATTCAACTGGCACTCAACGCTAGCTAGCGCTACAGCACTCCGCCAATATGTACTGCCCCCGTTCCCGCCAGCGGTAATCGACCCTACACCGAACTAGGTGTGTGGTACACACATATTTGCAACCAGTAGCCCGCTGACTTCGTCAAGCTTTCCGTTTAGGGCGTCGAGATGCAGGTGCGTTTCTTATCATCTCCGCCTCGCCGCTCCCAGCCTCCCACACGTGGCTTGCGCCGCACCCCTTCAGCTCGGCTCCCCATCAGCACCTCAAAGATAGGTATGCGTTCATTGAAAGTCCACATCCCAATATTAATTCAGAACTCGCCAGCTGGGTGGGTGGATCGCCATGGAGAACTTGCGCATATACGTACCCCTCGATCAGCGCGCTCCTCTAGAATCCGCTCACACACATCACACATAACGTCTGCGTAGGATGTGTGTCACGGCGGCGAGGTATGTCGCACTTCCCCATCTCGGGGCTTTATCTCTATGCCCCTGTGCGCCAACTCGCGAGGGTCAAAGAAAAGGTCCGTCCGCTGCTGCTTTTTGTTTTCGCCGAGCCTGATATGCCGCAGACGTATATGTGCACTGCTTCGGCATGTGCAGGATCCCGTGGTTGTCTCCGCAGGATCGTGAGGTGCGTGGAGCGCTCTCTGTGTAGGTCAATTCACTGCTAGGGGTATTTTTCTTGGCTGTCGATGTTGCATGGTTTTTACGGGCCCCGGAGCGCGCGAGGGTCATACATGTTAGTATAGAATACTGTGGTAGCCTTTCAACAATTCAACCAACACCCGAGTTCGAAATGACTTTGAATTGGACGCAAATGAATCTACAGAAGGTTGACATGCACCTTCTTGGAGGTTGAGTCTGAAGACCAAACGTGATAGGCTGGCACTTTCCTTACAGGAGTAGGTTATTTGAAAATTTTAATCTGCCGTTGAGTGCCAAAATTACATTGTATTGTAGTCGAATCAGCAAACCAACAGCAGTTTAGCAACCATCAAAAGTTGAATCCGTTGGTTAAAAATCAACCTTAAAATGTTTCTTAGAGCTAGGTATGCTGTCACGTTCACGCGGTCAATACTTTGCCCACTGGTGCACTGTTGAATTAGAGCCTCTCACTCTTAGTCATTATAGCACATCGTACTTACCAGCCGGAGCGTAGCTCCGGCATATCTTGTTTCCACTTATTCTGATGTTTTTCGGATGCATTAGGGGAAGTCAAAGGTGTCAGGGCGGACCGATTCTCGATCGATTCTGACATCGATTCTGATATCGACTCTGGCACCGATTCTCAGACGAGAATCGGCCTTGATCAAGAATCGGTCAGAATCGGTGTTCCTCCTCCGGCAGAGGAACTACGTCAGAATCGGTCCAGAATCGGTCCAGAATCGATGACCGCCCTAAACTAGGACCCCTGATAATACCCTTGGAGGCTAGATCCCAAAAAGTCCCGAACCGCCCATTTTTGTCCGACCCGTTCTGGCGAGATTTAGCTGATTTTTGTCCAAACCGGACCTAGCCGAAGGTGACGTAACCTGTTGCATGTGAAGAATATCACAGGCATACCAAACAAACCCATATAGCCTCGGATCTTATTTCGTGAAGAGAGTTTGGATGCGCCGGACCCAGGAATTTTTGTTGAGATAGCTTTGACCTCCTTCAGGAGCTCAAATGCCTTGCATTCCTCCTCCGAAATATTTGATATCTGTTTCCCATCTTCAAGTTGTTTAGCAACTTCTAAGATGGTGGAATGGTCCAAGGTATGCAGTCGCTGAGCCAAACTGTCAAAACGATCTTGTTGGACCAGCATAAATGTACTTAGATGGGCCTTGCGGCGTTGTAGCATATTGAATACCACGAAAATGAAAGAATGGTGGTAGCGGACATTGCGATCACAGACATCAAGTAAATAGTTGGCTTAAGCCTCAAAAGAAACTTTCACGGATCGTTTCACTTCAAAACCACCAATTCCATAGGGAAAAAGAGTGGGTGAGGGGGGGCTCTAGAGGACAGCCAGGGGACTTCTAGTTTCTGTGAGTAAGTTAGTGCTTGTGCAATAACAGGTGGGTTGTCGGCCGCGATGGGGGACCAGCGTTTCGTCTGTTAAAGAGACTAATCAGGCGGCAATCTTCTCGTCTTATGGCAGCGATTACGTAAATTTCTCACGCCCGATCCAGGCTCCGCGGAATTCAAACGGTTTGAGCGGCAACTTCTGTTGCACATTCAAACTGGAACTCAACGCATTGAGACCGAATAGATCTAGTTCTGTGCATCCTAGCATGAATTAAACAAGCATTTAATCCAGCTGCAAACCATGGATAGCACAGAGTGCATTGCTGCTGGTTCCCATTCCTTGATTTCCGATGGTACGGTGGTTATTCCGCATTCAAAGTAGGCAAAGGAAATTTTCTCTGACTGCAAACTGATTACCAAATGGCTTATCACGATGCTAGTGCAGAGGGAATCCACAACTTAGTTGGTACAATAACGCCGGGTATTAATATACAGCCAGCTCTAACGGTAACACCGCTAGTAACTGACAAGACACAGACATTTTGTCTATTGCCTGGCCCCCCGACTAAAAACCAGTGTCCTAAGCTGATTCCCGTCATCTGGATTGCCCGTATAAATTTTCTCCATTGTCTATACCGAACAGTACATGCAAAGATCTAAAATAGCAAGCCAACTCGAATTTTTACCGATCCGTACATTGCGCCACAACAACGAGCGGCAGCCCAGAGGGCTGCCTGTGGTGCAATGGGAGGTGAGGTAAAAAAAGTCGGGTACAGCCCAGGAAAAAGTGAGGGGTTGTGGTATTCTGGTACCGCCTGCCTACTGTGATGGAAAACAAGATCGGGTTGGTTGGGCTCCTTCTGAATGAACATGTTCTGTAAAGCAGAAGCCGTTGCCATATTACCACTAATGCCATCGCACTCAGGATCAGACACTCCCATGTTCTCCAAGAAAAAAACTGGCTCACCGTCCTCAGTGTTTTGCAAGTCAGCAGCAGGATGGTTGTCAACGCCAGCGGACTCCTCTTCAAATACCTGTCGGGAGTTGCTCTGATCATCATGGATTATGCGGTCATTAATGCCTGGTAAGACTGTTGTTGCCTCACTATACTGAAGCAGATTTTCCTCAGACAATGGGATATCTACATACAATGGGTTCTGGGCTGTGAACTTCAGCCAACAGAGAAATGCCCAGACCTTATCGCGGCGTATCCGGAATAGTTTATTTATCGCATCGGCTTTGAACTTCTTGGGTCCAATGAATACCACTGAGATACTACCATTGATGTCTTGCGGTGTCTGTGGAAGTTCAGTTGCAGTATTAACAATGTTCATCTCATGTGCACACACATTTCCATGGAAAACCTTCGGCTGTTTGTCATTGTCAGAGTTGAACAGTCAGGACAACATGTGCCGTGTGCGATAAACACAGCAGGCCATTTCCTCAATCCAAGTCAGATCGGAAAACTCATCCGGGACTCGCCCACGATAAAGGTCATTCTTTAACGCGAATTTTGGAAGCTCTGACTGCTTGAGTTTAGAAAGACAGTCTTCACAAATTTCGATTGACCCATCAGGGTTAATTCCTTGGTAATCGAGCATAAGTTCATTCAAGTTTGAATTGTCACTGAACTCGAAGTTAGTTCGGAGTCGACTCTCCCGGCATCGCAGAACCTCAAGATTCTCGAGTATTAAACTTGACTTCTCTGCCATCAGGCTGACCGTGGTGGTCAAAAAGTCTGAAGAGTTTCGCTTCCGGGAACATACACTACATACTGAGCTATATGACCATTGTGGGCCATGGAAATAATTTTGCATGCATTTCAGATTAGTCTGCAGAGTGGGAACAGCAGGCCAATTTGTTCAACCTCATACCAGAAATATTGGCTAGCCTGAAGCGTATCATCTCTGTTTTTCTTTATTTGCTCATGACGTTCCTTATTGAAGCGGTATTTGACGTCCGTGAATAAATATGTAACAAGATCTGAGCTGTACTCGTATTTCAAGCATATTATGATCAAATCTTCTTGTTCACAAGTATCCGGTACGTGACTGAGAAAGTTATGTTATGTTTGCTTTGGACGAGCACGGGTGTGTGTTCGTTTTATTCAAATGCAGCCATTCCGTGTTACTGCAATTACGATCAATTCCATGTGCGTCAGCGACAGCCATTCAGGCAACGGCGGCCAATGTCTGTTCCTTCTGAAATTGCGTTCAATCCAGCGAACAACGGTGAATTTCGTGTTCCACTTCCTTCAACGGCAGTAAAATTTCGTGTTCCCCCAACTGCAGTGAATTTCGTGTTCTCTCAACTGCAGTGATCTTGTGTGGCTTCAATGGTAGTGAATTTCCGTGTTCCTTCAACGGCAGTGAATTTCTTGTTCCTTCAACGGTAGTGAATTTTGTGTTCCTTCATATTTGTTGCAACTGGGTGAATCACAGGGAAATACCAGTGCGCGAGCCATGCGCCCGTTAAAATATTCATGTCTTCAAGAAGGTTGCTCAATTCACATCCCTGGGACAGGATTTGGACGCCAAAAAGTCTGACATACCTTGCACGGGTCACACTGAATATATTTGGTGCGACCAGGTAAATCACGGGAAAATAACGACTCGCGAGCCATGCGCCCGTTGAAATATTCATTTTCTTGAAGAAGATGGCTCAATTCACATCCCTGGGACAGGATTTGGACGCCAAAAAGTCTGACATACCTTGCGCGGGTCACACTGAATATATTTGCTGCAACTGGGTAAATCACGGGAAAATAACGACTCGCGAGCCATGCGCCCATTGAAATATTCATGTTCTTGAAGAAGATGGCTCAATTCACATCCCTGGGACAGGATTTGGACGCCAAAAAGTCTGACATACCTTGCGCGGGTCACACTGAATATATTTGCTGCAACTGGGTAAATCACGGGAAAATAACGACTCGCGAGCCATGCGCCCGTTGAAATATTCATGTTCCTGAAGAAGATGGCTCAATTCACATCCCTGGGACAGGATTTTGACGCCAAAAAGTCTGACATACCTTGCGCGGGTCACACTGAATATATTTGGTGCGACTGGGTAAATCACGGGAAAATAACGACTCGCGAGCCATGCGCCGTTAAAATATTCATGTTCTTAAGAAGATTGCTCAATTCACATCCCTGAAACAGGATTTGGACACCAAAAAGTCTGACATACCTTGCGCGGGTCACACTGAATATATTTGGTGCGACTGGGTAAATCACGGGAAAATAACGACTCGCGAGCCATGCGCCCGTTAAAATATTCATGTTATTGAAGAAGATTGCTCAATTCACATCCCTGCGACAGGATTTGAACGTCAAAATGTCTGACATACATTGTACGGGTCACACAGAATATATTTGTTGCGACTGGGTAAAACTTGGGAAAATAACAGTGCGCGAGCCATGCGTCCGTTACAATGTTCCTTCAACGGCAGTGAACTTTGTGTTCCTTCAGCGGCAGTGAATTGCCGTGTTCCTTCAACGGCAAGGATATCCCTGAACCTTCACCCTAACCGGACTCTAGCTCTGACTTTAACCCGGACTCTAGCCCTGACCGCTAACCACCCAAACCACTAACCGCGTGTTCCTTCAACGCCATTGAATTCTGTGTTCCTGGAATGGCAGCGAATTCAGTGTTGTGCCATGCTTGATCTGTAGAAAGTGCGGTATTACAGCTAAGTATTTCTGGAATCGCCTACTCGGCGCTAAACAGAGTATCACACAGAGTCCAGCTAGTGAATTTCTCGATTACAGCACTGAAAGAGAATAAACGTCGACGCATAATGCAATACAGAGAAGAAGTAAACACCAAGTGCAAGAAAGTAGGTGATTTTTCGATGTGAGACATAGCAGGACCGGAAGAGAATGAACGACGAGCATAACAAAGTACCAGAGTGTAAGTAAAAACCAATGCGGCGACTGATTCCTGGACGTGAAACAGCTACGCATGAATCAACGCGAACCCTTCCAACTCGACCAAGCCAGTGCCAGACAGGTGACATCCTTTCAGCCCGTTTTTCACCAAACCCAGCAGGAAGGGGATCGTGACCGGGAAACACTCCCCAGACGCTGGTTGCGCACCTGGGACGGGAAGATTTTGCTAGATGCGGTCCCTGGACTGAGCAAGTCGAGTCGAGTGGAGTCGAATATTTTTGGAAGTCAACTTCTCGAGTCGTGACGACTTTTTGAGTTGCGGCAACATTACAGCAGATGGCAGTACCGAAGGCGTGAATCAGAAAAATGCTATTTTGGGCATTTTCTGATCCTCACGACCGATTCGCCGATATCTCAATGAATTCTGCACAGATTAAAATGAGACGTAACTAGATAATTCGGCGTAATTCGTGCGCAATTAGTGATAGAAAAAAAATTGTGAAAATATTATATACATAGTCGGTGAGCTGGGTTTGGGGTGATTTTGGGGGTCAATTCAATTTACCAGCATCTAGGGATGTTCAAATGACCTAGATTTTTGTGAGGGAAGACTTTTATGCATTCTAAAAGTTGTGATAGAGCGGCAATCTTCAATATTCTAGTTTATCATGCTGGCAATGACATTGAGACAATGACAATACACTGCAATCAGGAAATATTGTGATATTTGAATTCACTGCTGAACTCTTTGCAAATCTGACTCCTTTCAAAATGTAGCAAAGCCTTACCTAACAAAAATCCACATCATTTGGACGTGTCTGGACGCCTGTAAACTGCATTCATCCACGAAAAGGCCCTTCAAACTACTTTCTCTGAATATGCAATATTTTTACAGCTTTCTTTCTATCACTAATTCCGCATAGATTAGCCGAGGATTTCTATATTACTCGTATCTTAAGCAGATGCCCTGATTTTATGTGCACATGTTTATATTCTTCCTTTTCTCTCACTCCGCCCAGCAGCTGCCGTAGGTCCATTCTATTTCCGATTTGCCATTGTCTCGGTTGCCTCAAGGCTTCACTTCTCACGTTTAATTTTGAACATCACGAATTAACTTCAACCTTCCTTTTCTGTGCTTTTTGCGGCTCCGTCTGCGCGCTCAAGCCCCATCACCATCCGACTGTCCGACGCTCTTCCATCCTCAATGTGGTGTTCCAAGGCAGGCCCTGTCTCAAAAAGACTTTTCTGCAGGACCTTCCCAGCGTCTTATCTCGGAACTGCTCTAGATGCCCTGATTTCGTATGCACCTGTTTATACTCTTCTATTTTTCTCACTCCCCACTCGGCGGCTCCGTATGCCACCTGTATGTCCAGTCCATTTCCCATTTTATTTGTAGGGTCTGAACCTTACCTGGGCATCAGAGAATAGCTTCAGTCCTGGGTCTAGACGTTCCACAATGATATTTTCGACGTCCCCGATCAACCGCTCAACTTCCGCTCAAAAGAGGTGTTCTGTCTCACATCCTTCCTCTACCCTCCCATCATCCGCCCACTAAATCGAATGCTGCCTTTTCTCCCGTTTCACCCCCGCTCACTCTGCGACCGTGCAAGCCGACATCCTGCTGTCCATGGAATGTGAATGCGGGCTGCATAGGTAAGCACAACGAATATTGCGCATTTCAGTCCGTATCTCTCCACCCCGATGAGGTAGGGCCGCTCCTCGATTCATACGCTGCTTTCCGCCGACTTCTGGACGATATCAGCGGGTCCCACCTCAATTTCCGGTGAGCGCGCTGCACTTATGATGCTCGAGGTTGACCTTTTGGCCTTCAGGCCGTTTATTGACTCAGTGTTGGTCCTAAGTACATCCCAAGTCACAGGTATATATCTACCTCCCTCGCATTTCTCGCATTCCAATTTAGGTTGACTTTTGGCGCGGTCAAGACTACAGCACTGTATAATCTTCTGCCCAATGTCGCATTGCCATGTTAAATTTTTGCATTCCGTGCGGGCAGCCCAATGCTGTTCCCATGTCGTGAGCTTTCTCTCGTCGCTTCTCTCAACCATCAGTCCTGTATCCTAACCCAACCCGTTGCCAGATTCAGTTTTCATGCTCCAGTCGCGTCTAACTCGATGCCATGCACGTGGACAGCATCGTACACGTTCCTGTGCCAAGACACAATGCAGTGAGGTTTTCATCCAGATGGTCTTCGTTCTGTGATACAGCTGACTCAAACATTCCAGGTGTTGTCGATGTTTGATTCAACTCCCGACTGTGGGATGCCACATTGCCGTTCGACGCCTCCTCACTGTGTCCGCTCAATTTTATTTGGATTGAATTTCCCTCCAACGAGGAACCTGAGACACCGAGGACGCACTTCTGCGATCTGGCGAGCGCTTTTATCTGTCCACTTGGATCAATTCTTACTCACAGGCCCCCACAGTCCGAACGCGTCCCCGAGGAACATAAACATTGTGAGTGAGGTTTTGTACTTCCTGTTTTAGACGGTATGTGTGATATGTCCTCTTTCCTTTCTACACTGGATGAATATTTTACTCATTGTTCGTAGTCCGGACACATTCCTTTTCATATCCAGTCGGATTTTCTCTCATCAAAAGCCTAGTTACTTGCCCAGGTGAGTATGAATGTAATTCAGCATGTACTCCCTTCCAATGCTAATACCTCGCTCGGACGTTAGCATTGGGAGTGAACTCCCAATTCACGTCATTATGTGGTATGGGACATGTCTCTCATGGTTCGACTTCCTGACACTTTCCGATGTCCATTAAGTCCCCAGTCCGTAAGATATTTCGTTGGCCTGTGGGTCTACCTGCATTCGCGGGCGAGGAAAAGGGGGGGGGAGATCGCGGATGGAGCAGTGTAACCTGGCATATTTTATTAATCCTGATTTAGTTACTGCGTCTACCAGTCCAATATACGAATAATCTGGCACCGTAGATGATGATTGCTTGCCTCTACATTCCCGCCGGAGCGAAGCGACGGCACGTCTTGTAGGTTTTATGAGAATGGGTGCAAAACCCACTGAGATGTTAGGAATTCTGTAAAAACATCCTGGATGCCATCGTATTTTTGTCCGATAAACACCATCATATTTTCGAGCCAAAGTTCAGTACAGGCTCCACACATGTCCATTTAGGACATTTTGACGTCATGACTCCACACTTTTACAACTCTAAGAGCGCGGCCTCAGCGGCCCCAAATTTACTCGCAAACGAAATTGTCTATCGTTTTCAAAATAGCTGTAAGGAATCATGGATTTTGCGCAATTGGGGGAGATTGATGTGAAGATGATCTTTGCGCAAATGCGGCAAGATGAAGGCCCGAAAGAAGGTGACATTAGGTGTCCGGGGCATCCTCATAAGAGCATAAACGCCGCGTGTGGGCCGGACTCGCTCACGAGAACACGAATGAGTACGCTATTTTCACTTTAAAAGTGTCTGGCCTCTACTCCATCCATTAACAGACCCAGGGAATATTTGACCCCCGGCGAGGTGAGGAATTGAATATTTTTTTGAATACAGTTGAAAACTAGGAAGAGCGACGCTCCGGTTGTTCCGTAAATATCTGAGCAACTACTAAGTTGTGAAGTAGAGCAACAGTTGAGTTGTCAATATGGAGTAATATGGTATACAATAATCAGGTTTAAAGTTTGTTTACTCAAGTCTAACGGGCGAGCCTCTGTTGGACGTCGCGAGGATCTGGACTCGTACCCTCTTCATGCCGGGGTCTTACACCTCGGGCACTGGATGAAGAGGCTGCCGTATTTCCTGCTTACGTTCTCGCCCACGGCGCAAGCAGCGTACCGCCCCGCGCGAGTGGCAGTATCAAACCCGAGACCCCGAGCGAGTATAAAGGTCGAGGAGGAAACAGGAGAGTCTCAGCTCCTGCTCTTCTCGCCTTTTCACTGCTCGCCGGGTCTGTCTCCGTTTTTCGCTCTCAGCTCATATCTTGTCCTGACATTTTACTGCATGCTAGTGATAAAATCTTTCACCCACCGTCCTCTCGCTGGTACATTTATTTTCTTAGTTACATGGATGTATTCCTTTAATTAGTCGTCCGCGGTCGAATTCCATCCAGGGCCCGTCGCTGGCCGCACCAGCGATACGGCTGCGTTCTCGCTACCCAACACTTAACCTCCAACGCGAGCTTAGCCGTGCTATAGAATGGGATTTGAGGACTTCCCCAAGCAGGATAACGTCATCGGGTATGTACGACACGATAACCCAATATTCAACTGACCGTGTAGGCTCTGTCGGAAAAATCAAAAACAGATAACAAGGGCTGACCTGGGCATATCAGGTCCGGTCAGACCATCAGGTCGCCCGGGGGCCTATAATGTACAGAAATATGGTTATAAGCGCTGATCAGCCTTTACAGACCTGATCAGCCTGACACTCACTTTGTTGAACCGTGAAATTCACGGTATAATGTGAGGTCTGAGAGAAAAGCCAAATAAATGCAAACATTGACTGTCCTCCATGTCTTTTTTATTATTTCTTCATGCAGAAGTGGAATGAGTTAGTATTTTATGCCGGAATTATGTTCCACCTGAGCGAATGAGTCCTCCGGGACGTCTACAGGAAAATTAACCACCGGCGACTGCTGTTGTGCAATATTCTTTGAACTTTCCAATTCTGCCCCTACGAGGGTATCCTTTGATATTTTCCGTCGTGCAGAAGTAAAATTATTACGTATTTTGGGCTTGAATCATGTTCCGCATCAGCGGATGAGTCTTCCAGAACGTCTTCAGGAAATTTAACCCCCGGCGACAGCAAGGGGGCGCGACAATAAGATTTCGCGGGACACAGCCACATTTTGTCAGAAATTGCACTCACCCTGACACGAGTGTCAATACGAATATCTAAAACCCATAAAAGCAAGCTCTGAACGTGGTTTATATTATTCCGTGAATCTCAGCACACAGAGAATATGTCGCGTTATTTTTTTGGCAGGATATTTGAACATAGACGACGGGATCAGGTGCGGGCTCGGGAAGCTTATAAAGCTGGCGCATCAGTTGAATTGTAAAAAACTAGCACTTTGCCCGTGCTACGCCACGGCTGCCCCTGGACTGAATTCACAGAAACAAGAGTCTATCCAGATCCGAAATTCCTAAATACTGAAGACGCCGCTCGTCGTGAGCCTTCGGTTCACTCCTCGCGCCCACGTGGACAGTTTATACATATTCATTTTCGATGACAAAAGAGCTTTCCCTGTCTGCCATAATGTCTTGCTTTACACATTCGACCCAACAGTACACCTTGAGTTACATAGCAATTTATTACTAAATAGTTATCCATGCTATGCCACGCGAATTGAACAGAGCAAATTTCACTTTTTAGAATATTTCGAAGCGAAGATGTTCCTTGGTGTCGACCGAGGCTCTTCACACCCTCGTAAACCCTCATAAACAGTGTCAATAGTTCAATGAATTTGACTTGATACATTTACTTAATTGACTTCTCAGTGGTGATACTGCTCAAATATCTGAGCATCTGACTTCTGTAGCTTTCTCGATATCTGTCTCGGCGCCGGGGTTCATTCACTTCATATTCATGGTTGAGTGCCCCGTCTAAAGCTTCTATTGGATCTGTTTAGTGAACAGTGAGACGAAAGAATTATTCAGAAAGCTCTGTAATTTACCACAATCTTCAAACGCCGTTCCCCCTCCTCAATTTTCCTTCGCAAAGTTTGAGCTCGAGATCGAATATTCTCACGGTTTCGCGTGTTTAATAATTTTTTCGATGTCAGCAGCAAGTTCCCGCTGCCGACGTGCTTCCAAAATTTTAAAGTTAGTTCCCCCTTGGTTCATGGGGAGAGACAAGGCGAGGGCCCCGGAGAACTCCAGTCGAAGTGAACAATTGAACAATTACAAATAGAAACTCAACAACGGGATGGAGCGGCTGTGGAAATTCAACATCTTCGCAGATTTCTGTGGATCGGTGGAGCGGATTACATCACGCGGAGTTCTGGCGACCAGTACGGTGATCCCAGAGTCAAATAATATAGATATAGATGGGTCTAGGGCGGGCTCGGGATCCTTATAAAGCTGGTGCATCAATTGAATTGCACAAAATGGCACATCAATTGAATTCAACACGTGACTCTGCTCGAGGCATTCCAAAGGGCACCACCATCCAAAGCTGGGTATATTTTTGGTCGAAACTGGTGCGCTGGATAGCTAGCTCAAATTTGAACAGGTTACCACGCAAAAAACTTTGAAATCCGTCCAGTTTTGAGTGTTCTATGGGCCAAACCAGTCCGCATTTTGAAACTCGTGACCTCACGGTTCGGCGGCGCTCTTTCACCGCTACGCTTGTGACCAGCCGCGTTCGCCATCACGTGGCTGCGCTTGGTTGGCGAAGCGGCTGGGACATCTGGTGGCCATTTTGGGTGGGCCCGCCAAATGAGTGCTGGGACTGCTTTTTCTGAGGGAAGTTATGCGCCTAGGCGAGTTACATGTAGAAAATTTATATCGGTAAATTCTCGCCGTTGATCAGTCTAAACAGCTGTATGATACGACATTCGGCTAGTGTCAGGACCATGGAAAAGAACTTCTGTTCCAGCTTCTTTTGTTCTGTGCTAGGTGTTTTCCGCGCTTCTGTGCTCTTCGGGGTGAACCTGTAGACCCTGATTCTTCTGTTCTTTATTTCTGGCCCCTGGGTTAGCAGGCGTTCGGCCTGATCATTGGATGCAATAATAACGTAGCCACAACCGCAGCTTCTTTTCTGGAGCCGATAAATCCTGGCCTCCGCAATGGAATAGTTACGGGCCATGAATTCAGCTATCAGGGCTTCATCATCTAAGCCGTAGTGAATGTTTCCGATGAAGAGTTTGGTCGGCTTGAAATCATCGAAATCTATCTCGCATCGCGTCGCGTCGAGTCGCCGTGCCGTCCATACAGGAGCCTTGAAGAAATGCTAGACATTGACATTAGAGAAGAGTTTCGAACTTACCTGGGTCAAGAAGCGGACTGGGAGCGATGCCGGAGGTGCCAAAGTCGCGGGTGTATACAAAGGGGAAGAGACAGAAAGGCATGTACACAAGGTCACGCCTTTATTGATCGGACTCTCGGAATCTCGGGGATTCTCGGACATCAACCTGATTGACAATTTATTGAATTAAAAAATGAACTGAACGGGTTCGAATTAAGAATTGAGCACCCCTAATGCAATGTGCTAGAAAAAAAAAGCAATGTGCACTTGAGTCTTTCAGGCAGCGCGGCCACATTTCCATCACCGAATGGACTTCAATATTCGCAGGAGGTGCATGAATCCCGAGTGCCACTCTGGCTGCATGGTCCTTACTCCCTAGCCATCCCGGGCTTGCGAAATGTGCGGTCTGCAAGGCCCACTCCGGATGATTTTCCAGGTGAGTCGCACATATAATTTTTCATTTCTATTCTCACACTATCGAGCCTGCTCCGGACCTGACACCATGGTCGCAGGCGGGGGTGCAGTGATTTCAGCAGTTACGATCAATCTTGCCTGGAATTGGGACCACTTCAGATTAATCATACCTGCAATTTTACAGGAGCTAAGGAGATTAGGGTGCCCCCACATTTAGCACCATGTATGGTGCTCGAGGCTTTGCTGCCCAACCCAAGGGTCCATCCATGGCTAGCCCTTTTTTGCTGCATACACAGAAGCGGCAGGAGGACATTGAAGAAAAGCTTGCTAACATGACATTGTGTTTTTCTTTCAAATAGTAGTCCAATTGTCATTTTTTGCGTGGCCTTTGTTATTTTCTCCGAAGGAATTTCACGTTGTGTTTTAGTCCTATCGGACGTTGTTAGATTGTGTTTTTCTCGCAAAGACAGCCAATTGCTGCGGAAATTGTGGAAAATCTGTTGCAACGTTGCACTTTATTTTTGGGTCAGTATGTCTGCCATCCAAGGTCATTGAAGCACGCGTTTCAAAATTAATGCCCTGCGGAGAACGCAATAATGGCTCTTCCGATGGGCCTCAGAAAGTGACTCCGGGACCGCTGTGGAATTGAAACGGTGGTATTTTAACTGCAAGATCATAGGAGCACGTGTTTCAAAATGAATGCCGCAGTAATGGCTTAAATATAAGGCTATTGAAGCACGTGTTTCAAAATGAATGGAAACACAATACTTTGAATAATGGCTTATTTAAATACAAAGCCATTATTGTGTTTTCGACTCATTTTGAAACCCGTGCTTCAGGGGCCTTATGGAAGGTCATTGAAGCACACGTTTCAAAATGAATGCCTTGTGGAGAACACAATAATGGCTCAGGGCAGAATCAAAAGGCGGGAGAAATGTTCACAATGACCCTGGCTATCCGGATGGGCGAGGCGCGTCTCAGAAAATGTCTCCGGGACTGCTGTGGAATTGAAACAGTCGCGTTTTAACTGCAAGGCCATTGAGGCACGGGGCACAAAATTGATTGTGTCCATTGCCCCCGCTCGCGGGACATTCAAATCCGGAATGCAGGCGTCTATTCAAATTAAATATGTCAAGTGCTTGCTTATCTCTGCTTATAACACACTGGATGGTGGTTTCCATTGCGAGGCACGGGGTTCAAAATGCCATTGTAAGGCACGTGGTTCAGAATAGCTCCGCGGAACACAGCCAGAATACATTATGAGGCACAGGGTTCAAAATTGATTGTCGCTTGCGGGGCATTCAAATCCGGAATGCAGGGCGTCTATTCAAACCTTAGATACGTCAAGTGCTCCCCAGCGCATTGTAATGTATTTCGGCTGTTTTAACTTTGAATAATGCAACACTACATAGAAAACTACGGTATATGTGACGTAGCGCAAGTCACGCGGTAAGACCTGTCACTCGGTCACCCTTTTTTTTACACCTCCGCCCGATATAGCCACCGTGCCTTTAGTTACCATGCCTTCAGTTTCGCCGTCACCGTCTAACTCAGGCAATCTCTCGCCACTTGGCTAGGGCTTGCAGCCGTGCCGTAAAATTACGGAGACACGGGCCGTAAATACGGTTACGGGCCCGTACCGTCAAGCACTGGGAGACCATTTTATACGGGACGGGGACGGTACGGGTTCGGCCGTATACGGTGAGCCGTAACCGTCCGTTTACGGCTTTACGGCTTTGTCTCACTGGTGCCTCAATAATGGGAGGAATTTCCTGTGAATGAGGCTGGCAAGGCTGCCGATGGCATCCCATTGATTAAGTCCCGAATCATTGAACCAGTGTTGGATTTATGATTTGATGCATTCCTCACAGCCTCATTCGGCAGCATACTTACCCGTTACGGCTGCCGCTACCGTTGTCTCATTTCTATGCCTACCTTCATTCCCTTGCAGGACATTTAGCTACGTGTTACCTAGTGGCCATAGTGCTCTGTAGTAGTCTGTAGTGTCCAGTGGTGAATCTGTAGTACTACAAGGTACTGGTCGACCCCTTCGCGGCCTCCCATCCCCTTTCTTTCAATTTATTCATTCAAATCTATGGTGCACTTGGTTGAATTGAGCTGAGTTCCATTGTTTCTCACCCCACGCACGGTGCAAAGAATTGTGAACGTGCGTGGGGCGAGAAACAATTGAAGACTGGAGAGCAAAATAAATTATCTGAGGTTGGCCAAACAACGTAGAAGCATCGTTTACCTTCACTTCACCTCTGGGTGCCATATTTTCTGTATTTTTGTTCGCCAAATTAGAAATTCCCACCCTGCACCCCAGTTGTAGTAAGGCAAACAGCGCAATATCAGTTAAGCATGTTGCATTTCGCAGGACAGTACTGACCGCGCTTGTTGAACGATGATTCTGCTTTCACAGGTTTTGGATAACCGTATTGACAGTCGCGCGGCCATCCACAACGATGGTATGCCTTTTGGCGGTCATGGATATGCGCCATGAGGCGTTTAACAGCATCTCTGAGTGGGCCAGAATTGCGTGGCATTTCAGCACTCAGATTTAGGACAAGAGAACGGCCACTTCCACTCAAATCCCAAAATTTGTATTTCCCTGGAGCGGCAACTGTTTCTTGACCGCTTCTTGTGCTATTATTCCTTAGTTATTTTACGCACCTATTGCACACTGGAACATGAAATAAGGCCGAAAAACTCCGGAGGGAAAGAGTAACAAATGGGAGAGAAAGACCAGAAATTCTGACCCGTTCGGTTCAACAATTATTCTCATCAGGTGCGAATATTGAACCAAAGTAGCAAAAATACATAAAACGGAGACACAGCGACCGTCAAGAACACCGTGACCTGTTTCCAGCGATATATGTATATCAATTCAACCTGGCAATAATGAGGGCTAACCCCACCATGACGCCAAACAGACACCACAGATGTGAGGTCAGTTCCGACCTGGCCGCAATCTTGATATGCTTCTCAATTTCCATTTCCATGACCGCTAATAGGAGTCGATGATTTCTCTCCATAAATGCCTCGCAACTCTGCCGCTCCCACTCCTGCGTCGACATATAAGGAGGAGGTGGTGACCCCAGCCTTGGACTAAACGAACGGTGTTCATCCATTCCGGGTACATCGAATCGGACGCATATCGTGCGGTCTGCAAGTCGACGTTGGTGAGCATTTATTTGAGTAGTAATTGACTGGATTCCACATTCCTCCCAGCTGCATATGATCAGGTCCTGCCATAAGTAAGGCCCAGCCTTGTGCAATTATGATATCTTCTTGATTCACGTTGATGACTTATATAGATTCAAGGCCTTTTATGGAGCCCAGGACTCGGAAGACCCTGTCGTGCCGAAACCATCAAGATAGAAGTTACATCCAACTTTCAACATGTCTAACGAGCGGAAGTTACGTTTGCAAAGTTGTGGCACCGCCAAGTTGTAAAAGTCATAAATTGCAGCCGGTTGAAGTTGTATCCTAATTTTAGTTGAATGCTAAATTTGTCCCGGGGACATGAAGTTGCCAAGTCACGCTGTGACTGCGTGAGGTGGGTTACTTATGGATGCCGTCCACCTTACAAGGATGAAGACGAGTTCATTTGGTATCTTACTGAGTGTTTCACCGCTTCTCGAAAAAAGGGCAAGGTCATCGTGAAAAACACCGCCCGCATCCTATCGTATGTTGTTTCCAACTTAGTGAAGCATCCCTAATGTCGTTCCGTCTTACAGATCCAAGTCGGCGCTATAAGTTCTTTCATTCTCAGCCGCAAACCACTACGCTAGCGGGGAGATAGGACTTCCCATTGGGATTTGGTTTTTTGCATGCCACGCGCATGTGGACATCAAGCGGGTGTTTTCGCGCTTCGGTTTCAGTGTCAGCGACAGTCCAGCGCGCAACGCACTCGATTCGATGACTGAGTCTAGCTTGGAAAAGCTAAGAGAACAGGTCCGCGACGCTACATCCCGAGGCGAGACGGAGTTTGGGACAGTAGTCGACAACGTGCAGGAGTACGTGCGCGTGTATGAGCATGGTATTGGGCTGGAGAACCAACTGAGGGCTGGAACCGCATGCACCGCCTTTAAATTTGGCAATTACAGACCGGGCGCATTTCATGCGAAGGATCGTATCGAGCGCATAATCAACCAAGAGCACCAAACGATGACCGTGGAGAGTGTCTTTAGGAGCATCGATTGGAAGCACAATAACAGTGTCACCCGCCTGCATTTCGTTCGGGTCATTGCGGACTACTCCCCTCATCTCCATCCACTTTCTTCAGAAGTCTCTGGACGTTTTCGCGCCGCCCCCATAGCCAAACGTCGCCTGCCCCCGACCAAGAAAGTGCTTCAGCCTCTCAGTACAAATGCGGAACGGGAAGTCGAGAATAAGAGGATGAAAGAAGGTCGACGTGATTTTGACAAACAGATGGGAGTGGAACCGAAAAAAAAAAGCGATAACTTGCTGTCCTGGAGTCGCGAAATGCGATCGTCGCGATTACCACTTGACATTCTAGTTCTTCTTCAAGCAGGCCGAATATCTCTTCGTTATCCTCGAAAGATCGCAGGGAATGGTACATTTGTAAGCGTCGCAGTCGATGTAATCCGGGAGGGAGTGCTTTCCATAGGTACAAAAATACTCGTAGGACGTCAATGGTGCGGCAGTCGTTTTGAGTGGACCCGCCAAATCAATGGCCGGACTTGGAAAAATTTAGGTCCTTTACCTTGAAAAAAAAAGTGTCAAAAGTCCCTTAGTAAATATTGAATAACTTTCAATTCCAAGCCGAATGAGACCAACTTCTGCTTTGAGTTCTCTGAAAGGTGCTGATCGTCGTCTACGCACGGACCCCGTGACGGTGATCACGGCCTCCATTACTTATATGCTGAAAAACAAGTTGCGCTCATTGGACTTGCAATCAAAAAATACAGTCTTTGACCGTGAAGCGAAACAGTCAGGCCCCAATTGCGAGTCCGGAACTGCTCCAATGGCATCACACAAATAAGTGAGGTTATGCAGGGCCCTCCCCCCTAGGCGACAATCCAAGGAACCATGGGGTTTTGTCCGGTTCTCGTGGAGAACTAGGGCTCATGCCAAATTTGGCCAAACGACGAGGAAGCGAAACACTACAAATTTGGTTAGTCCGGCCCAGACGTCCAATTTGGAGCCACACGGTGTGCATATTCAGCATCCTGGATCTTGAAAACCGTAACCCCAGCATCTGGCGGGTGATATGTCCTCATGGCCACGCCGTTACGCTACTTCTCAACAAGTTGTGAAAACAAATAATCCTGCAAACAAAATGAAATTGTGCACGCTCTACAAGAAATTTTTCTCAATTCCTTTTGTATACACCGACTTCCTACTGTCCCGAGACAAAAGTGGAATGCGCGCTCATTTTCTGGTGGAATCATGATTCGGCAAGGTGAGTGCACCCCCCAACATGCGCACAGAAAATTTAACCCTGGCGAAGCACGTTGTGTAATATTTTCTGAACTCTGTGGCTGTGCACATCTTTTATCTCCTCCTGAGGCAAAAGTGGAATGCGTACTCATTTTCTGGTAGAATCATGATCTGGCAAGTTCCATACAGCCCCCAACATGCGCGCAGGAAATTTAACCACGGGCAAAGCACATTGTGTAATATTTTCTGAACTCTGTGGCTGTGCACATCTTTTATCTCCTCCCGGGGCAAAAGTGGAATGCACACTCATTTTCTGGTGGAATCATGATCCGGGAAGGTGCATGAATGAAGCCCCCCACACGCGCACAGAAAATTTAACCCCTGGCGAAGCACGTGTAATATTTTGAACTCTGTGGCTGTGCGCATCTTTTATCTCCTCCCGCAGGTCACTTGAGTAGCTTCTAAACACTTCAAATCCCAAAGTTGTGGGATATGTTTATGAATCCGGTAGCCAACGACGAACAGTTCTCTCTCGAGAGCAAATCCATCACGCGCATCACCATCGGCCTTGGACGTCTTTAATCCCTTGCTTTAATCCCTTGGAAAAATCCCGATCTACATACGCAAGTACATCCACATGCCATCATTTTGGACACAATCTTTTAGGCAGAAGAATCTCGCTGTAATCCGGTAGCGTATGAGTGTAAGTACTCTACTTTTATACTATTCCTATGTCGCTACCGTAACCAAGAAACCATATTGGGCTACCAGAACAATAATCGGACCGAGTTGCACCAGTCTGCCTACGGCATAGTTCTTGCACTAAACAATTGCCGTGGCAAACTGGTCATGAGTCTAGGCTGCAAGACCTCAATCACGAAGTGCGTGTACCAAATTTTCGGGCCGCATCAAAAGATGTAATCGTACTCATTGAGCCAGATTTCTGGGAATCAGAACAATCTGAGACTCACCCTTTTTCATTGGATTTGCCCTGGGAACCCAGCCGCACGGATTCCGATCGAGCTTGGGAGTCACTGGTCTATATATAGGAGACTCCCTCAGTCATTCATAAAACTGCGTACCTGACCTCTCCCATGTCCGTAAGCCTTTCTTTTCTGGAGAAAAAATCATCTCACCCAGAGAAGGCCACTACATAGGCCTGACGAGCGCCCCCACCAGAGCCTAGCCAAACTGATAGGCAGGTTTGAGCGGAAGAGGAAAGAAATTTCGACCGCGAAAATAATCTAGCCTCCATCAGACGAACCCTCGCCAAAGATCGTCATCTTCGAGCATGCGAGAATCCGAATCCGCTGCCGGCCTTCGCTGACCAGCTCGCTCCATTCCAGGTCGTGCCATTTGAGCCTCTGAATCGGCCTGTCATCAGACCATCTCAAATCGAGCTTGAAACTGTCAAACCGCTGATGGGTCCTCCCATTCCAGACCTGTCGCCCGCTTCCCCTGAAAGTTCCACGCTGAATCCCAGACGGTCATCTGCCGTGGAGTGGAAGCACGCAGTAAGGTCATACCAGACCAATCTCTCTCGCGTCCATTCATCTTCAGCTGCTGCAACCCATTCCATCGCTCCCCAAACACGGAGTTTAGTGACACCGAAAAAGAAGTCATGCCGATGAGAACCGAGGCCACGAGGGGGCTGAGTCGACTCACCGCCGCGTCGAATGCTCGCTTGGCTGCTACCGTGGCTCGTGCGAGAGATCTCAAGGCCCGATGCTTAAAAGTGTCAAGCTGAAAGATGCAACGATGTGATACATGCCCTAGTGTGATGATGCAACTTACACGGACCTTAGGGTAAAATATACTATATTTGGGGTATGTAGCGTTGCACGGCGTGGAATCAACCGCTTGTTGGAGTCAAAATTATTGTAGTACGGGGCTTGGAATGCAAATTGATCTGATTGTTGACCCGATTATAATTTATAAAGCATTGTCGGTGGTGTTTGCACCTGATAATACCACAGTTAGCGTCTAACTAGACGGCGCATGCACCCCTACTGCACTGTCAAACTAGACGGGCAGTATACCAGGTGGGCTACCGCTGTTTTACTACTTACCAGACATACTTTTTTTTTTTTTTTGGGGGGGGGGGGGAGGGGGGAAACAGATTTGTGGGAGTTCAGTGTATGAAGTGGTACCTACGGTAGGTAAGGGTCATTAGTACACTTTGTGACTGGGGAGCAATTTGCAAAAGTAATGACACCTCCCATCATTTTGTAAACAAAGAGCAACTCAAAACTTCCTCTTTTCCTCCACTCATTGGGAGCTCAATTCTCGCCCAAATCGCTTGAAAATAGGCACGTTCGACAGCATTTCCAGGGCTCTTTCGCTCTAGTGTGGCCACAATGTATTTTTACGGTTTTGGTCAGGTATAAGAGAGCACTTGACGTATTTAAGGTTTGAACTGACCCCAGGCATTAAATTGCTGTTTTGAAGCCTCGGGAAGCAACAATTGCAATGTACACATGGCCAGACTGGCTGTATCCCGGGTCAACGTCCCACCGTTGGCCTGGAGGTACATATGTGACAATTGCGCGATGTTCACACAGGCGAACATCACGAGATGTGGTGTCCATCGCGCGAAGCAGAGCATAGCCGCCACCAAGGTCTGCGGCACCGTGCGGCAGTGGGTTTTCCGGGGCTCGATGTCTGGAATCATGGCCTTCAACGCATTCACCTGGCATCGGCGAATTCCCCGTTGAGCTAGATTGGCGAAGGCATTTGAGTGCTGTTTAATTTCTTCGCCGAGAGTCCCAATGGTGTGTTCCATTCCCCACTGGGAGTAGATGATCCCAGGGCCGACACGAACGGTTTCTGGGGCAAAATGGGAAGCTGTATGGATGCTGGGACGAACCATGTGAAGGCCATCCACACGGCGCTGGACGTACTTCAGTTCAAAGTCGTCCGAGAACTGTGTCAACAGAGCATGTGCGTCAGCCACTTCAGAGGGCAATATCTCCTCCTGCATCAGAATGCGAAAGCCTTGGACACACTTGCAATAATGCATCCAGTATTCGTCTGGCAGAAGACCATAAAATAGAGCCGGGCCAAGGCCAAAGAAATATAATAGAAATTCCCAAGCTTTATAACCACTTGAAATTTTCTCTGCAGGATTGCGTGGCGGTCGGTCAAAGGAGCCCGGAATATATGGTGTTGCTTGTGCAACCAGAAGTCCTAGAAAGCGAGTTAACTCTATTGAAAACTTGGTAATAATTTCAAGGCCCACCGTGCTGTTTCCAGACGCTCAGATTTTTCAAGACAGCCCATGGCCAGCTCCCGAGCTCTGTGCTGTCACTCGGGTCACAGTCGAATGAGCCACGCCACAGGGGAATGAAGTGATCCGGGATATTTAAGGCTGGGAGGTGCATAATATCGAGCGCAAAGAGCCCCGGGACACCGAGAACTCGATCCGGGTGAATTCCGCTGAAGATAGTTGGCTTACAAATGCCAGTCTCCAGGCGCCGTTTCTCGTACTAGGTTTTGTTACGAGATTTTGAGACAAGAAGGAGATTCTTGTTGTATCGTTTGGTCGCTTCTGCAGAGGTAAATGCCTGGAGCAGCGAATTTAAATCAACATTGGGATGATCCCAACCTGCGACAGTGAAGGAAATCGGGCGCAAACGTGCTGGGTAGTAATGGGTACCTCCCGGCTTGTGGTGTCCAATTAGAGGACAATATAGGCGGCAGGAATACTTTCTGTGATGCCCTACACATCCATTCAAAGCCGCCATCCCTGGCCCATCTGCAGGTCACACTTTTCAAAATGCCAGCCCTTTGAACGCAGCTCTACTGTGTCAGGTCATGCTTTTCAAAATGACAGCTATTTGAAATTGAATGCATCTCTATTGTGTCAGGTCATGCTTTTCAAAATGCCCACCATTGGAAGAATGCAGCTCTATTGCACCAGGTCATGCTTTTCAAAATGCCCGCCATTTGAATACACCTCTATTGCACCAGGTCACGCTTTTCAAAATGCCTGCCATTTGAATGCAGCTCTATTGTGTCAGGTCATGCTTTTCAAAATGCCAGCCATTTGAATGCACCTCTATTGTGCCAGGTCATGCTTTTCAAAATGGCAGCCCTTTGAATGCACCTCTATTGTGTCAGGTCATGCTTTTCAAAATGCCTGCCATTTGAATGCAGCTCTATTGAAGTACTGGTGTGACGTCGCTGCGGCAGCTGTCGAAATCGGCAACTATGTGCCACTCACTCGCAATCCGGGAATCTCACCATTCGAGGCATTTTCCAAGCACAAACCTGACGTTTCCCACTTGCGCGTTTTCGGCTGCACTGCATACATGAAGATCCCAACGAAGAGCGCGTCATATGGGGGGAAATTGGCCTATCAATCACTCGAGACTCAGCTCATTGGTTATTTTGGACGTGGTGCCTATAAATTGCTTGACAGATCTACAGGGAAAATGTATAAATCCCGAGATGTGGTATTCGAGGAGGGATCTATGCACAGGACCAAGTTGACAGTTCCACAGCGTGGTCCAAGCGGTTTCAGTTTGGAGGACGCTTTTGATTTTCTTGACGACGATGCACCCACCAAAGACAATGGTCCGGCCATTGAGGAGCCTCGTGAGACTCCAGAAATCCCAGTAAATGTGATACCACGTCGCCGAGCAACCATCGAAGAAGTTCCTGATGAGGATGACATATCTCCTCCTGTCATAACTGTCCTGCAACCTCCTGTAGCTCCACCTGCTGCGGCACGGCAACCACCCATACCGCCGCCTCCGCCTCGCCGTTCAGGACGTAACACAAAGACGACAAAGGCAATGGCGGATTCCGTCGAGAGTGAAACACGTGTGAACACCGCTGCCGGAGAGCCGGGTCGAGCTTGGGCAAATGATAACTTGCCTCCAGCCGATGATATGGGACTTCCCCTGCAGCCGGAGCGTTTCTTGCCGATGTCAATCCCGACGACCTTTGGATTCCGAGGTCGTACAAGGAGGCTATGACGCGACCGGACTTGTGGGGAGATGCAATACAGATTGAGTCGGATCGCCTTCGTGCTCGGAAGGTTTGGCACCTGGTATCGCGCCCGGAGAATGCAAATATCATGAAGACCATGTGGGTTTTCGACATTAAATTCGATGAGAATGGCAAGATGATCAAAAGGAAAGCTCGTCTTGTCGCGAAAGGATACACACAAATCCCCGGACTCCACTTCTTCGACACATACGCCTCCGTGGTTCGATATGAGTCGCTCCGCATGACGCTGGCTATAGCTGCATCCAAGGGATGGAAAACCTGGGCCATCGATTTTGTCAGTGCATATCTGAATAGCAAGATGAAAGAGGAGGTTTACATGGCACAGCCCGAGGGCATGGCAGTTGAGGGGAGCGAGGGATTAATTTGCCAGCTTGATTTCAGCCTTTACGGCACAATGCAAGGGGCGAGTAACTGGTGGGAGGAGCTGGATGGCACGTACGGTGAGCTAGGTTACCGCCGTTCCCGCGCGGACGAGTCCGTGCGTGTCCGTCTCGGGGAGGATGGCCAGCCCACTACCATCACCAGCACCTACACTGACGACGTTACTGGAATTTCTGTTTCGGATGCAGAGGTCGAAAAAGCCAAGCGGGAGCTGGGAGAGCGGTACGATATGACCGACGCTGGTGGTTTAACTCGTGTTATTGGGATCAAAGTCGATCACGACCAAGAATCGGGTTCTATCTCCATCTCTCAGCCAGCTTACTGTGTACGTTTACTTAAACGGTACGGCATGCAGAATTGCTTCCTCAAAAGCACTCCGCTTTCACCTGGAATTTCCCTCACCAAATCTCCATTCCCACTTCCTTCTTCTGACCAGGCCTTCATGGCGGACAAATCATATCGGTCCATCCTTGGGGGTCTAATGTTTTAATGATCGCTACTCGACCAGACCTGGGTTTTGCGGTCAACATCCTGAGCAGTTTTGCTTCCAATCCCGGCCCGTCCCATTGGAACGAGATGGTTCATGTCCTCGGCTACGTCCGCAACACCATCGAATATAAAATCACATATCATCGCGGCGCCACCTTGAAGCCTGTTGGTTATGTTGACGCCGACTATGGAGGATTTATGGACACCATGCGCTCGACATCAGGGGAGCTTTACACTATGGCAGGCGGTCTTGTCGCCTGGGGAGCTCATCGTGAGCATGTTGTTGCCTTGTCAACGGCTGAGTCCGAGTACATGGCCACTGCGCGGGGCGCGCGGCAGATGGAGTGGATGTATAACTTTATGGACGAATTGAAACTCCCGCAGTCACGTCCAGCTCTTCTCCGGTGCGATAATACTGCCGCCATCGCGATCGCAAAATCTACGAAGGGCCATAAACGAGGGAAACATATTGCACTACGACACCACTACGTTCGGGAGCGTGTTCGTGAAGGAGACCTGGAGATTCGACACATATCCTCTGCCGACAACATTGCTGATATTATGACCAAACCTTTACCCCAGCCTCGTCACACCGAGCTCCTTGGGAAGATGGGTTTCCTCCCGGACACGTCTTGGCTCAGGGGAGCTGCCGCTGTCTTCTCAACACTATTTTCTTTTCTGGCGCTCTCTTTCTTACAGCTTTGAGAGCACCGCCTTATGACTCTCACATCATTTGGATTCTGTACTTATAGTGGCGTTCCTCCGCTTTCCCCTCCTGAGTCTCTACTCTACGGTGACTGAGGAGTATTTGTCTATTAGAACTGTCCCAGTGAAAAGGCGGAAAATGAGAGTTAGATGGAAGATCTGATCCCCAGCGTCCAGCAGTGGCTTGTGATTTCCGAGCGCTGGGCAGAGGGTGTGTACCGCTCACAGTTGGCGCATCAGATGCTCCTGCGCAGCCTTGATCACCGGTTCAGCGCATCTCAGCTGTGTGATAGCATCAGTTCATGAGTGCAGCCGGCCAACTGTGTCCATCACACAGCTCGCGCGAACCGTAGATTTAAGCACGTCCGCGTGCCCGCCAAATCCCTTAAATCCACAACACTATGTTTACATAATTCTCGTTCTTGATTGTTCTCAAAAAACACTCCGTTTTACTTGTCCCGCAATCTATTCGTGTAACTGAATGGTGGCTGGCCTCTGAGAGAGAAAATGGTTAGAGCAGCCGGGGGGAACTTAATGCGTACGGGCCCGGGCTATGGCATGTTTTCGCGCAGTATTCTAATTGCGCTATTCCCTTGACTCGAGTCATACGCAAGGTTGGGTACCTGCGCCTTGCTCGACTTAGACTATCAATATACCCTGACCAGGAGTCATCAAGAGTCGCATCTTCGTCTTCCACCATAAATTCTAGGGAAAATGTCACCCAGCAATCTCACTACTCACAGTCTCCAAAGCCCAAAGCCTTCCAATGATCAAATCCGCCCCAGCAAAACAATAAGGGAGCCCAACCATTGGTCTGAGGCCGTCCATGCCCAAGCCAGGCCCGTCTTCTCTTTCAGCCAGACCCGATCCCCAGGTGGGCCTCCTCAGACACCACCTCAGTCACACTTTCGGCCCCTTCAAACCACCGATCATTGGGGACGTCGAAACGGTATGGCCGTTTTCAAAAGTTTGTACGGGTTTTACGGACCGCTGGTGCTCGATTTGTGCTTAAATTTCCGCTGTGGAGCCGACGCTCCACACATCTGAGCGTTATTCAGATGTTTTTGGTTTAGCCTTTTCGAGTAACACTGTGCGCATTTTTTTTTCTCCCTCATTTTGCTCGGATTGACTTCAAATAAGTTGTATCCCACTCTGATAGACTACTAGGTCTTGTTACTCAATATAGAGCTGGTTGCAAGTCTAATAATAGTGGCAAATGGGAATAAACAAAGACAATTAACGCGTAGCGTAGACATCCACCGATTCTTCCCTACAGCGAGTGGATCACGAATCCCCGTTCAGACCCATTTCGGCTTGCCTGGAATGCCCCACTGTCGTCCTTGAGGGCCTCGATTATTTGTGGAAGGAAATTAAGATTTGTCATGAAAGCGTCTAGGAAAATCTTCAGTCTTGTCCCAAGGTCGGCGAGTTCCATCACGTACGTTGATCAGCCAGCTTGTTGATTGTGGCTGCACCAGATACTCTGATGCTCCATTCTCGTGATTGAGCAAACGGATGATGTCAGGAATCAATAGCTTGACCATGTCGTGAGATGCTGCTACACAAAGAAACTTTAGTAGAAGCAATTTTTCTTGTAGTAGCCTGTTGAATATCTTTGTCCTTGAGCAAGGCGGCTAGAAACGGGCTTCAGAAAGTACGCCACGTGTCACGGATGGAGGATGAATCACTGGGATGGCCGGCCAGCAGGAGATACGGCTTCAGACAGACAGAGAGGCTTAATTTATAAAGAGGTGAAGGGTGTATTATTTCTCGCATCCCGCCTCCCTGCTTCCGCCCTCCTTCCTGCCACCGGTGTTCTCTCTCCTCTTTCTTGTGTTTCCTCTCCCTTTATCATGGAGGTCGATGCCAATCAACCCCCGGCTCGCTTTGTCGAACGGTGTGAATCTGGCCTTTACGACTCTGACTCAACCAGATCAGCAACACACTACATTTTGATGGCCCCTCGGCCAACTTGACCGAGGTTGGCTGAGGTTGGCCGAGGTTGGCCGAGGGGCCTCGACCGGGTTGGTCGAGGTTGGCCGAGGGGTTCGACCAACCCGGTCGAGTGCACCTCACCACTTCACCGCCACCGGTCTGGGGCCGTAAATATTCCAAATAGGGTTTCAAAAACCTGATTTCAGCCATGAAACTGACCAAAAGAATGCGATTGACACCCTAATCTCATTTTTTCCCACGGTGTGTCGTTTTTTCGGCCTCGAGAGGAAAAAAACCATCAGTAAAATAGGTCTGGCGGTTGTTACATAGTGTAAACCCCTTTTCTCAAGGGTATATTCTGCAAGTCTCATGCCTGATTTGCTTCAGAAAGGTCAAGGAGGGCATTATACAGTTGTGGTACGGAGCTCACTGATTAATCAGCATATTTCGATTTATCTTAGCTGAGCAGACCATAGATAGATACCATCCAGTAGAGTGTATTCCTACATTTGTGGTGAGATACAACTTATTTCTCATGTGCAGTTAACATTTTATTTTTATCATCAATTTACACCAAATCGGGTAGTCGTGACCTGGTGAGGTGCACTGTATCATTCTGGAAGCATATTGTTGACTATTGGCTGACTTGAAATTGCCAAAGGTGATTTGGTATGAGTACACAAGGGGAATCTTATTTGTTTGTGTCATTGACCGGTGATTTACTGTACCCTTTAACACGATAAAATGGACCAGATTTCACTTCAGTGCCTCAGTTGACCTCGCAGAGCAAGACTTGGCACATTTTGATCCCTGAAAGTTGTTCAATTTCCTATACCAGAAACTATTTAGAATATTCCGTGATTTTGCTCACGGACTCCGCACTATGTTAGTGGGATGCTTGAAGTTTAACTTCGATAATTGAGCTGTCATAGGAAGATGAACAAGTCGTGGATCACCGAAATCGGTGCTTGATCCAATTGATGCCGGAAGGATGGTTTGTTTTGATGGTGTGACAACAACGGCCTTTACTAAACGCTATTGACACAGCAAGTTTTTACGCACACGTGATTTATTTCCTTTTAAAGTAATTTACGACGCATATGTCAAGTATAGGTGCGGTTTAGCAGTATACTTGAACATATAAAACGCTAGGGGGAACGAGGTTCCACCCAGACCCTTCCTTTTGCCTGATGGCACATTTGAGCTATTATTACCAAGTCTTTCCAGATCTTTTGCAGTACTGACAAAAATTGGTCTAGCGCGGGGGAGACCCCGCGGACCCCCGGGACGCTCGCCACTAGGCCCACTGCCTGCAGCATCCGCTCACCGCGGGGGCTCACTGCGTGGAGCTTGGGAAAAAAAATTCGGCGTCTATTTCAATTTTCAAAGCTTATTCTCAGTGTTTAAGGGGGTATCTTACGCGAGGGAGACCCTCGTGGACCCGGGGCATCCGCTTGCCGCGGGGCCCGCTGTGCGGAGCCAAGAAAGACAATTAAATTAAAAAAAGGGGGAGCCCAGAGGGTCGAACTCAGGACCTCCGAGAAACGTCAAAAGTACATGATATCTATGACTAACCACTCCGGCGAACAACCGATAGGAGGAGGAGGAGGTATATTATACTGACGCAGTCCCATAATTGGCACAGCACATGTACTACCAAGCAGGGGCAGAGAGTTTAGGTGCCCCAATGATATTCCCGGCCTGGCTCGGACCAGAGCAGGCAGGTTGCCGGTTAAAACCTCGTGGGAGGCCCATCCAATTCCTTGGATTGGGCCATAACTCCCCGGCAGCCAGAATTCATCCAAGCACTTTCAACTCACCAGTCCTGCTGGGCACGCATGCTGAGATAAGTACGAAGAAAAGAAATAAAAACAAAGGGAAGGAAGAAAAGGAAAAGACAATTGAGAGGCCAGCCCAAGGCTCAGCTCAACTGTTCATGTTTGGGGGGTGTACTGGGTTAATGTCCAGCATGGGCTCGCCATAAAAGACCTCGAGAATATCGTAGGCCAATTTTCCTAGCAGCCCAATTGTTTTTTCTTTCACCAAGAGGTCTTTGAAGAATAATCCGGGGTCTTCATACTATCCCCCCCCTGGAACTCGGACACCCAAGAAAAAACTGTGAATATCAATTTATTCATGAGGTCTAGCCTCGAGCTGAGTATCTAGATCGTCAGCGTTTTGTCTTTTACTTGGGTCGCAGTTTTTGTTTCACAAGAAACGAGCAAGAATCTGTCAAACGGCGCTGTTTTTCAGAGTGTGGTCCAGTGTCCGAGTTCTAGGTGATGGCCGAATTTGACATTGATCCAATGCTCTCGCTCTCATTTCTGAATCAATTTCCTTGAAACTTTGCATAAAGGTTCTCATGCATCTCATCCAGCATCTCATACCACTAAAATCCCGGGAAATTTCTCAAAATTCAATATGGATCCATTTGCGTTGCGGGAGCCCCTATTCCTGTGGTTTCAGCTGAATGTCTGTGTACGTATGGATACAAGTGAGTTAAGGCACATTTTAGACCTTCCCTATGAATATTAACGTCGTTTATGTTGTCCTCGATGAAGAGATATCTCTGTACCCTTCTCCCGGTGCCAATATGGCCTCACCCAATAACCCAGATTGGCAACATGCTGAATTTTCGTGTTGGGAGGGCATCTGGCTGGCTTGTTGCACAATATCTACTAGGAGTACTCAAAATAACATTATAAACTGCTTTGTATCCATTTCCAGCCCTCATTAAATCCTTACTTCTCCACATGGACCAGACCTGAGATTATAAAAAATGGTATTTCTCAAGTTGATACAGAACCAGATCGCCTTGCGCTACAAAACTTGGTGTGCACTTTCATTGAGATGCAATTCATTGATTTCAATGCATTTTACCATCTTTTTGCCACAGTAGGACATTGGGCAGCCGAAAAATTCCAGAAATGGCAATACTTGCCGAATAGTTTTGAACTACAAATCACCTGTGGATGTTTCCATGCATATATGTTATGTATAATCGGTAGGCAACATCATACTGAGTGTACCACACAAAGTTTCAAGGAAAATGACCCAGAAATGGGCGAGATATCTTTGTTTGTCCGAGTTGTAGGTGTGTCCGAGATGGCGGGGGGGGGGGGGGGATAGTAGATCCCTTGAAGCTCTGGGTGAACAGAAAAGAACTTTTGAAAGAACACAGATCTGATCTGTTGCAATGGTAAATGCTTGCAGACAAATAATGCATGAATAACATCCTCCAGATGATCCCTGCAGAATCTACACAAGCGCCATTTCTTTGGCACCTGTGCCCTGTAACGCTCTGACCACTGCATCCGTTCCATGGCAAGTGCATGACTTGATAGGACTGCTTGTGAGTGCTACCCAATGCTTGGGATTTCTGACATGCAAGTATGACCGAAAGGCCATAACTTTTTGGACCCATTCACCACCGACAAGGACCACTCTGTCCACCAGAAAATCCTGTGTGCGTGAGTATGCATTGAGTTCCGTATATATGGTCGCTTCCATGGAGTGCTTACCAAATTGACGGGGAATGTCCTCGCAATACGGCCGCAAGTGCTAGAGAACCAAACAAAAGAGATGAAAGGGGACGAGGAGGAGAGTGGGGCGAGATGAGCAGAGCAAAGGTGGGGAAAGGAAGAAAGGCCGTAGTCTGAGCAATTGACCCAGCATGTTTTTATGCTCACGTGATATTTGATCCTGGTCTCCATCTGCCAATCCGATTGTCCACCTATGGAGGATGCTTGGTCTCAATAAGCGAAGTGTCATATCAGTGCTGTTTTCAGAGACCGGGCTGGAGCCAATATCATGTAGGTGAGTCCTGTTGCTGCTGGGTAATCTCAAGTATCTGGTCAACCTGGGCGAGGAACGGCTGGTCAAGAATGGGCTCCTGGATTCTCTCCACCTTGCACGGCAACGTAATGTCGTAATTATGCTCTCTGAACTCTCCATTCCTGTGGAAGCTCGATGATGATACAGCAATAATGGCCAAAACCATAGATAGCCTAATTGGTGATGTAATGTTTTTGGTCTTTGTCCAATCCTGCGCTGACTCGTTCCGGGTGCTCACTACCTCATAGTGCTCATCCTCGACCGTGCATGGGGCGGCGGTTCGGTACGACGATGTCTGGTCTCTTCCTTACACCCTGCCTAATGCCCTTCATACCCGCGATGCAACATTGCACACGATGCCAGTGAGAAGCGGCGGTTCAGCCAAATTTTCGAGCTTCAAGTTCAGTGTTCCACATTTGGAAGGTCGCTCTATCGATGCACGTGTAATTGCTGACTCAGCTGCAACAACCAGAGGCAACGGCGGGAGGGCGGCGGCGTCGCGATGAGCAGCGAGCAGTCAAAGAAAAGATACTGCATGTCATCTAGCCTCTGGGCATGTTTTTTGCATCAGACCCGCAGCCAAAGTTCAACAGAGTCGAGCCTTGGGAGCTGAATGCATCTGATCTCAAGCCCACTGCAGCACGCTGCGAAGTTGTGATTTTTTTTTTTGTACAGGGGAATGTCGATTGCGGCCAGGCGCGCAAAGCGCACCGTTGCATCCGCCCTCCAGACCGTCGCGTGCGCGGGCTCAAATGTCGCCCATGTAAATGTCGTCGATGTTCAAGTTATCGAGAGCTTCGAATTCGTCTTCCTCCAAATGATACACTGAGTAAAGCCGAGGAACTCCTCAGGAGTGCCTCAAAAGACTCCCAGAGCGGTTGTCGAGCACTCCCTGGGAGTGACCGAAGGACCTCCTCAGGAGGTCTTTTTGGCCAAATTCGTCGCCCCGGGGTGCTCAAGGTACTCCTCTGGAGTGATTTTGGGCACTGCAAAAGAGGTCTTCAGGCACTCCTGCGGAGTCGTTCAGGCACTCGTATCGATGGCTAGGCCAGCTCTTCGTTTGCTCCCTTCCGCTCAATGACTAAAAATAAAATAAAATAAAAATATTTATTTCTAAGTATTTAATACAAGGAAATGTATGTACGACTACAGAACACCTAGCTGTACTGACGACAACTGGAGAGAAATCAAAGTCAGGACACATTTATCCAAGTACTTGTCCATAACTCACCAAGCAAGCAATCTTGCGACTAAATCTGCACAACATTTCTGGGTGGTCGAAATATCAGTTCGGCGACTTAAACTGTCTAAAGGGATACATACCACCCAAAACTTCCAACGAAATTTAAAACCTGCTGCCGTGGTTCAGCGCAAGACCTGATAGTGAAAAATGACGGCCTACCCGTATCATAGTAATTAACACGCACCGGAATAAACTCACTGTTGTCAATAACATCAGACGGAGTCAATATGACGAATAAGAGTACTTACTGTTGTCCCATCGCAGTATCTGTTGGGCTAAGGCGTCAGTAAGGGAGACACGATACGAGGAAATAAATATACCGTTGGTGAGAACGAGAATATTCATTACTGGTAGTGCAATTCTGCCAGACTGGGACCGCGAAAAGATCCACGAAGTTGGCGTAGAAACCCGCGTATAAGAGATTGGAGTGGGAGAAATAACGGGCAACTCACTTGAATGGGGCCGCCGAGAGCGGATACAACGTTTGGTAAAATGAGACGAGGTGCTCAACGATCGTGCGGAAGAGCACCTTGCCGACGCTGACATTGACTGCGCGTGGGACTTGTCTACAGAAATAGAGGTGAGATGGGAGGCCAGTGGAAAATGGGCCGTCATTTCGACGACGTCCGCACCGCAGTACAGAAATTCGCTTGCTGATCATCCCAATACCTGCGACTACAGTCAGTTGGCGGAAGCGTTTGCGTAGCGGAGACTCACCAGATAAATTGATCATCTTGGCCGCTAGCACATCGACAACATCAAAAACGTACAACAAAAGGCGAGTGAGACAGTAGAACTCACCTCGGTCAATTCCCCATCCACGCTGCGACAAACGCCCGCACCGATACTTCTCCTCGAAGAGCACGTTGGCGCACTACATCGACATCTTCACCAATCAGCAACGCACCGAAGTACATGAGGGCGATGTGGTCGGTGCTGCCGAAAAGCGAAAAGGGCATGTCGGGAGAACACCGTTGGTTGACAGGAGTTAGCTGGAGGGAGGCGGCGTAAGCAAGGGACACAAGAAAAGGGACGGAAGGTGGGTGTGGGCGGTGAGGGGTTGCGAAAGGAGCCACGGAGACGACGAGGAAATGGAAGCCCACCTGAAACAGTGAAAGACTCAGGTTGTTTGGAGGTCACCATGTGGGTCACAAAGGCGAGGCGAAAGCGAGGAGCAAGAAGGCGGGGGTAATGCTGGCATGAGGTAAGGCACGGTTAGCAAGCCCTCATAACAGAAGTACTTGACGACATACATGGAGGCTGTCGGTGGGCGAAGGGGCCAGCGAAGCCACCACGATACTGACTCGGGAGCACCCAGGATGAACAATGCAACCAGTAGAGGATCCTGAAAGTGACTTTTCAGCCGTGCAATAACGCGTCGGTAACATACAAAGGCTTACACGTAGAGGTGCCGGGTCTTAAGTTTCTAGGCCATCAGAGCGCGTAGAATCATCTAGAGATTCAGTGGGCTATGTCTGAGAGGCCCGAATACCTTGACAGAGCCAAAAAAGAATGGACTTACGCGTGAATATGCCAGTGCACATAGCGTAGTCAGCGGACACTAAAATCGGTCAAAAGGTCTTCAGAACAGTAGGAGCGCATAGAGAAACGTGAAACGCACCATTTTGAACGCATACATGAGTCCACAAGGTGCAGGACGGATGTGGGCATTGAGATTGTGGGGAAGAGAGAAAGAGGCGCGCAGAGTAAACATCAACAAACACGCTGCACGTGACCACCGTCTCACGCAAACAAATCTTCCTCAGTTATTCTACACTCGATGGCTGGCCAGCTGAGCTTTTAACATATTCACAAAAGAGGTAAAAAGCTGTTAGAATATTTTCAGGATTGTTCATGGGATCCCCCATGTACTGAGGCTATTTTTCCACTGATTGGATCCGACACCGTGACAGCAGAGTACAGCTCTATTCCATCAAAAAAAATACAGTTGGCAATTCCAATACAGAGAAAAGCAGGAGACTACATGATACAACTTGGGCAGAGCAGGAAAATATCTAGCCAGCTGAAGCGCGAATCTGAGATGCCTGTAAGTAGCGGCTAAGTAGCAGAAAAAAAATGATTGACCATTCGTCGAATTTGACACTTCTTGTGCGGTGCTTTCGAGGTTCCGCTGTTTGCGAGTGGGTTTTGGTTCGAGGTCTTTTTTAGGCTTGGACTTGTTGTTGGCTTTCGGCGTTTTCTGCACAAAAGCTAAGAAACACGTAGAAAAATGGAGAAACAGTACCTTCGTCTGTACGGCAGGCTGTAAAGGACATTAGAACATATTACAGAAAATGAGAACGTCAATTACGGGCGTATAATCATCGAGTGTGATTTTTCTCGGTTCTGATACCTAGCAAAATGTGAATGGCGTTGAAACAAGTGATAATTGGGAAGAACTCACCTTTAGAATCACCTTCTTGCGAAAGCGCAGCGGCTCAGACGGTTCATCGTTCTTGGGTGTTACAATAATGTCAACCTTTTCTTCCGGTTGATTCGGGTACAGTATCTCGCCACAGCGTCGACTATCTTCAAGGATGTTCACGGCATGTAGTCGGCAAAAGACCTACAGGCGGAAGCTACGCGCTTCAAGAAGGAGTTCATCGCAGCATCGACTCTGCAGATCGAGGATGCCACGTCCTTCGATGGGCTCGCGTGTGTCTTACATCCTTCAGTGGACCGAGGGGAACAAGATCATCACTGTGGAGTTTGGGAAGGTGCTGAGGGCGATCCAGGAGCGACTTGTTAATTATCTGACCATCGTTCGTGAGTCGGAAACTACCACTTCCTTCAGTTCTCTTCTCCTCCAGTCGGTTTCTCCGGCATTGAAGCAACTGTTGGAGCAGTCTGCAGCCCAGCACAAGGCCATCGCCTCGAAGAGCTTGAGAACATGAAGAAACCTCATGCTTTGTATGCAGCGGCTCTCGGGTCAGCGACTCCTCTCCCGTCTCGTACACCTCCCACTCCAAAACCCAAGCCACCCCCTCTTCCCTCTCCTGTCGATGAGCGTTTACTAGTCCGGTTCGATGGTGATACTCCCTCCATCTTGGCGGCCCCGTACCCCGAAATATTACGCCTCGTCAACGCACACCTTCATTCCCTTTCTCTCCCAGGGCTACTCTACGCTCAGAGGCAGAATTCATCCAGCTTGTTCATTGTACCCGCCTCCAAGGCCGATGTCGACATCTTGGCCAAGGAGTGGTCACGCTGGTCCCCTGGAATCTTCCCCGGCGCTCGAATTGCCCCCATTGCTGTCCACTCTCACCTCCAAGTCGATGGGATCTTGTTCAGCGACGTGGGAGATATGAAGGATTTGAAGCGGGAGTTTGAGGCGAAGAATCCAGACCTCGGAAAGGTTGTTGGTTTACCGACGTGGGTCAATCGGCCTCCGTCGGAGTCGCAGATCGCAGCAATGGTTGCGGGCGTCCCTCTACTTCCTTCTGGAGTCTAAGGCCAAGGTCGACCTCGCACTCTCTCGTGGTCGTATTCTCCTGTGTTCCTTCAGTCCCGTTGTCTCTCGTGGTTTTCCGCACCTCCGTGTCTCGCAGTGTTGGAAGTGTTTCAGGTACGGTCACACGAAGGCCCGCTGTAACGTAAAGCAGCCGTCTTGCCCTACCTGTGCACAACCCGCATCTGCATCTCATTCTTCGCCCTGCACCAGCCCAGTGGTATGCCTCAACTGCCTGGGCAAACATCGTGCAGACTCGTACTCGTGCCCAAAGCGTAAAGAGCTTGCGCTGTCCCTCGCCGCGCGGCAGCGGGAACTGCAAGCATCTCTAGACAAGAATTCCGCATTCCTCCTTCCTTATATCTGCTCAGTCACTTGATCTTTTGTTTCTACTTTCCCCCTCTGAGACTCATCCACATTCAAACCGAGCTTCAAACCCTACTACTTGTATCCCTCCCCCGATCCCTCATGTTCCTCCTCCACCCACACTTTCACTTTCACCATACATCTTTCTCTCTTTTCTGTTCAGTATAAACTAGTTCATCTCCACCCTCACATATAATCCTTACATCCCCCTGCTTCGGCAGTACTGCTACATAGCCCTTCTGGCCAGTCATAGTGTAACTTAGAACTTCAAATCAAAATCAAATCAAAAAGATATGGAGAGCTAACCAAATGCCCCAAATTGACAGATGATACCCAGCCCTATTCTAATCAGTTCTGTCTGTTTGAAATTGTCCGCAATGCTCTGGTCGTTGGGCCAGAGCTCACGGAACTCTCCATATCGGGTGTGGCTGTGCAGAAGTCACGGGCTAAATCAACAGTGCAATATTTCCGCTCGTGGGCACTCTACAGCATCAATTTGAACCCTGGCTGCGATATTCTGGCTCGCAATTAAGGTTTGATGAAAAAAGCTTAAATTGATCAAGTGGTTCCTTATCCCTGCCAAATACAGCTGTTTTCACACTGCCTCTTAACTTATCTACATATTTATATACATATACAAAAAGCACACATAAGTACTGTAACTGAAGCTGGACAGGGTCAAATAGGCTCTATTTACAAGCCTTTTTCGGACTCCGAAAATTTCGTGTCAATTAGCACCGGTAATTTTCACAAGCCTATTTTCCGCCAAATGGTCGTGCATTTCGAAATATAGTGACCTAATTAATGGTCACCCGTTTCGAAATATAGTGTAATACAAATGATTGGCGAGCATTCACTTTACTGTAGTCTATTTCGCATATGAATATTACTAGCAGTTACCCTTGCTACGCTACGGGAGGACATTTGAACGTCTCCCCAAGTTGCTCCAGATCAATCAAGTAGTTTTACTGGCAACCACGTTCAACGCGCTGCTAGCGCGACCACTAATTGCTTCCGTTTGGGACAGACGCGAGGTATTTTAAATTTTGTTCGGCACGCGTTGAAAGGATTACGTACGTACGCATTGGGCGTCGACGCTTCTGCGCGAGCTCGAGGGGTCTCCGTAGCCCCGGGGGGGTACCCATATGGGTGGCATGGGTGGGGCATTTTCTGATGTCCGCGACCGATTTGCCTATATCTCGATGGGTTCTGCACATATTGCCTTGGAAAATAGCTAGATAATTCGGGCTAATTCAGCCGCTATTAGTGATAGAGACAAAATTGCAAAAATATGCTATACTCAGTGAAATGGGTCTTGAGGTCATTTTGGGAGTCAATCCGGCCTACCAGCATCTAGGCATGTTGAAATGACCTAGATTTTTGGGAGGGAGGATTTCTATGCATTATAAAGGGAGTGATAGATTCAGAATCTTCAAGATATTAGTTTATTGTGCTTGTAATGACATCCAATACCCTGAAATCAGAAAATATAGTAGTATTTGAATCTATCCCCAAGCTCTCGGCAAATGTGACTGTGTCACAACATTTATAACACATAGAAATCCTCCCTCCCAAAAATCTAGGTCATTTCAACATGCCTAGATGCTGGTAGACCGAATTGACTCCCAAAATGACCCCAAGATCCATTTCACTGAGTATAGGATCTTTTTGCAACTTTGTCTCTATCACTAATAGCAGCTGAATTAGCCCGAATTATCTAGCTAATTTTCAAGGCAATATGTGCAGAACCCACCGAGATATAGGCAAATCGGTCGCGGACATCAGAAAATGCCCAAAACGGTAATTTTCTGATTCGCGCCTTCGGTACTGACATCGGCTGTAAAACACTTGCACATTTTTACTCCTCCTTCCTTCCTTCAGTGAGAGCTCACCTGTTGAGTTTTAGCTCGCGCTTGGACGGTCGGCAGGCGTGTCAATATTAATACGAACATCTACATTGAACAAGGGATATTGGGGGAACTTGAACTGGTACAAGCAGTCGCCGGCGCTTCGCGCCGGCTCCTACTTGCGGAATCTGTACGCAGTGCTTCCAAAGCTGCGCTTGAATTGCAGTCTACTCTATCTTAACCCATACCCGGTGGACATATGGGTTTTCACAGAGTATGGGGTTTTTAGTGGGAACCACCATGGTGGACACCAAAAACCTATGGGGTTTAACAGAGTATGGGTTATGGCAGATATGGCTTAAGACTGTAGTGCCTCGGAAACTTTAACAGTGAGCGAAAAGCGGAGTTTGGCCTTGTGTACGCTTTTATAGGCGCGCGCGCGCTTAACTTGATCATGGGGCCAAAAGCCCCGAGGAAGCGCCGTTTGTTGAGCGCTTGGACCCAGCGCTTCCAAAGGCTCGGGCCTGATCTCCCAAAAGCGGAGTTTAAAAGGCTTCAGACAGACAGAGACGATTTTATAAAGAGAGAGAAGCTCGGACGATTTATTGAGTACAGTAGGTACCAGATTTACACTCTACAAAAGACAAGTAACTAGGCAACAGGTAACGGGGAACTAAATAAACTGCACTGAGCTTCATGAAGTCAAGGGTACGAGCCGTGAAGGTAGAAATAAAGAACAATGAACACAACCACAATTTGGTATGTTGCCGAGCGCGGCGATTAGGGTTGCGCCCGATCCTAAATCCAACAGCCAATGGTATAGAAGTGTTCCAGAGGCTCTCCGATCCAATTCCTCTCTCCCTTGCGCACAGCATGTGACATGTTCAACTCCGTTCAACCCAAGGTTATTTCTATACTTTTCGATACAAGCCGTGCCCACGCCCAATTTGATGGCATCAGACAAAATGGCTTGCGCCTGCCATTTTGTTCGCGACGAGCACTGACGCTTCCCTCGTGGTTTCTCCACATGATTCGACTGTGAAATACTTGACTAAGCCCATGCTTGGTTTTAATTGCGTCCGGCGCTGTCGTGGGGTCGACGATCTAAGAGAATGTTAGCCCATAGGCATAGGCGGTGCCACCTTTAGCAAGATTTAATGTCACTGACTTCCCCGGGCCACGGGGGGAAACCGTCAACCGTTCCGAGTACAATGTCGCCCGCATTAAATGCCGTGATCCTGGCTGCGGACTTCTTTCTCAAGCTCATGCTGGCGTATGTAGTCTGCAAGGTAAGTGGTCCCAATAGGTTTGAACATGCTCTCTTATATACAGCAATCACCCGTGAGAGATCTGGACTGTCCAAAGATCCCTATCTAAAGTTACCGCGGCCACCATGCAATGGCACCGAAGGTTGCCGATTTTAGGAACTGCATCTAAAACCTCCGTGGGTGTGCGAGACGTCGCTGAATGACATCTCCGCAGTTTAAATGTAAGAATGGAACAGGTACCGAGATCCAACCGCAGGGACCTGTAAGGGGGTAGGTAGGTAGGTAGATAGCATTATGCGCCACGGTCCCGCTTAGGAACACCGGTTTGAGGAAGTATCCGGTGTAAGTAATACGGGCGAGGAATATGCTGCCGTGATTATGTCAACGCCGTACGCTTCCTCTCACTTTGGATTCCCACTGTCCATGCCGCTCTACAGAATGCCGGAGATGTATCCCTCACCTTAAGTGGCCAGAAATGTTTACAATGTCTTCCTGTTATTCTACGTCATCCCCGTTTGCGTTTGAGAAGTGCTTGTAGTGAAGTTCCTTTTTCCGTACTTCTCTGTATTTCCTTTTGTTCTACCGCGGTGGGTCGAAAGACCGCGGCCGTTGTGGTCGGTCAGAATAGCCTCTTCCGCCTCCCCGCCTTTCCTTCCCAGGCTCCTCCCCCGCCGTGGACGACCTGCCGTGCTGTCCCTCTGGCGGTCTCGCCGTCCTGGCATTACTTGATTTGTAAGTATGACTTTTGGCTGCTCTCCTCGGGCTTGTACTTATTCTCGTCTAATTCAAGCTGCGTTTTGATGCGACGTGACCTTCGTCGACAATGAACGCCACCCCGGCCTTCCCTCTGCCAACCGGTCGTCGCCTGCGTGACGCGGCGCCAGCGATCCCTCCTCCGTCGACGCCTAAGCTTGTTGGCGATCTCGCTGCACAACACTACCCTTCCATCCTTCACCGCGCTGGTCTTTTTATGTCTCTGCTGAGGGTATACTGTGCAATTTCATTCAATTCGGCGGTCACGCGTCACGCACCCCCTGTGCCGCGATGAATTTTGGTCTCGGTCACGGGTCACGGCGCCCAGTGCCGAATATAAAATGCGTGACATCAGGGCCAAATCTCCTCTGGAGGTGCAAAAAAGGCAGAATTATCGAAATTTTTCGTCTTGGATGCCGAATTTTTGGAGGTGTCACGCCAAAATTCGTTGGTTGCCGAAGTGCCGAATCGATATTCTGGGTCACGGGTCACAACCCGTGCCGAATTGAATGAAATTGCCCAGTATATCGCCTCCAACATCGATATGCTTTTGACTGACATGCGGTTGCAGTCCGTTGCGATGAGGCTCCCTCGGCGGCCTGAACTACGCCTCCGCTGCTTGTGCTGCACGAGGACGAAGTAATGGAAACAGGAGCAAGAGGCAGATTTGATGGTCTGGTTGCACGGGTGCGTGCCCTCGAGGTTGGATGTCAGGCCAGTCAGCCTGACCAGACCTTATAAACAATTTCCCCCGGTGATCAGCCTCCTCTTGCCCTGATGGTCTGGCGGGGTCTGATATGCCCAGGTCAGTAGATGTCATACGTTTTAGATTTTTGCGACACTGCAGGTGTGCAGGTGTGACTCCTGCTTTTCCTGTAACACGTTAACCCTGTGGCTTGGAATCACCAGGCGCCAGCGTGCTTGACTGTGTTCTCGCTCTCCACCCCCTATCCCTCGCCCCCATCTCTTCGCACGCACCTACCGCCATCGCGATCGTCGTCCTGCACAGAGGCCCAAGCCCAAGTGCAAGAAGAGGCACAAGACGTCGAGAGCATGCAGGCCGCGCTGCACTCCTTCTGCACGGCGGTAGCGGCGCTCCCGCCTCCCTTCCCTCCCATTCCATTCAGGCGTCGGTTGCTTCGGGGACCGGTGCTGAGCGCGAGAGCCATGGGTTCGCGGTTCTTTGATTGTGTGCTGAAGTCACGGCTAGACACTCAAGCTGCTTGACTTTAACCACTCAAGTCAAGCTGCTCAAGCTTAGGATTCCGACTGAAGCCAGCTTAAGCATATAGTTTCAATGCACTGTAGTACGCTTTTTGTACAAAATTTTGGCCGTGACTTAAGCAGCTTAAGCCAAGGGTTCTATATTGCGTGGTATTTTGGTACGCTTGTATACAAAAACTTTGGCTGTGTAGCTTAAGCTGCTTCAGCAAATACTGCCGTCGCAATGTGTGTGGCTTAAGCTATCGTAAACAGGTGACAGGGTTCCGACCCATTTACAGCTCAAGACGCCCGCCCGATATGTATCCACCTCACGCGCACTTTTCTCTCTTTCTCCTGCTCTTCGGTTCCCACCTACCAAAACAGGTGTTACTCCATTGCTAAAGGTCTGTTAAATTGTATATCCAAAGTTTGGATACTCTGAGTTATTCACAAGGCTATTACTAAAACCTGGACCCATACTAAATGAACCAATCCGATGGCTGGTGGGTCGACTCGGAGGTGGTATAGTCCGCGTCGTCGTTGTGTGTGAGAGAAATGCCCTGGATCTTCCCCCCCTCTTTTTATTTCTCGGCCATTCATTCCGCATCTACCACGGTTTTGATTCTCCATGCATAGCGCGAATGGTTTGTGGACAGTGCCTAGTCCAATGCTCTTCATCCGAAGACTGGGCCCTCCATATTTCGTCCAATCAACCGCTCAAACCTGTTGTGCTGATTTCATTCTTGTTGGTTGACTCACCCCAAATCTATCCTCAACCACACGTCAGGTATTCTTCTCATTTCACGGATTCACGAGCAGGAGCCACCGCCTTCTTTGCGTAGATCCACCTTGTAGTTTGCTCCGCCCCCTGCAAATGTTCAATTTAGAATATAGGGCTTGTCGATGACCGTGAGGGGCGCCACGTCGCAACAGGGTCTACTGCCTCGATTTGCTGATCGTTCATATCGATACCTAATGCTAATTGAGTCAGTGCAACCTCAAACAACCGCTGGTGCATCGATCCACCCGTCCTTAGAGTCACTACCCTGGTGCTCGCCTTCGCGGCGGCTGGTCCACGACCAATCGTTGTCGTTCCCTCCTGTACGGTAAGGCTTCCTTGCCTCCCTCCATCCTTGTTCCCTTCTATAGTAGGGTTAAATATTGTGGGGATAAAAGAGTGTCGAAGAGTCGCCAGAACATCGGGATGATCCCATCCATTCGTACAACGTAGCCGCGGGATCCGTGGTGCATACGTCGACTAACCGGCAAACACATGTGGCTTCATTTTCGTGGACGAAACCGTAAGATATAATGCTTCGAAGATCTCCTTCCATCCGCCGAGGTGGCCGCGCTTCGACGGCACCAGTGGCAGGGATGCCGTGCCCGTTCCGTTACCTATACCCGGCACGGGTTTCCACCCCCACGGCCGGTTATACCACGGCCGTGTAACGGGTTCGTACTGTCGGCCACAATAAGGGCTCGTTTTGCCTGAAGCGTGGTTCAAATATCTGGTAACTGGTTCGACACGCACGCCCTTCCATGTTTGACCACTTGCTGCCGCTAGCCTGTTCGAGTAATATACCCGGAGGTGGAAAGCTCGCTGGCGGCCTGTTGGAATATCGAGTCCGCGCTCACGCGCAGCCTGACAACCCCGGCTTCCACTTCGGTTCCACGGCTTCCGTTCCGTGAAGTTCCCGTCATTTCCCGTGCTTCTTTCGGCGGGCTTGAACGGACATTCCGCCGCATTTTGTATAAATACCTTTAGTCTTGAATCGATTCCCTTGCGCGTTTGCGAGGGTCTTCTGCTATATAAATTCCCGGGTGACGTCGAAACGGTCATTCTAACACGGCCACCACTGGCCGCCGGTGTATATTGGTGGCCGCTGGTGGGTAACGGTTTCCATCATGGGCCAAGCTAAGATCCCGGTTTACGGTGATCCTCGTTGGCCCGCATCAATCTTCTTCCACCAACTTCCAAAAAGCCCCTTGGGCTCCGCTGGAGGGCGCAAAAGTTCGCCGAGACGTGCCAAGTCAAATTTCTTCTTCTCCTTGGCTCACTGATGTCACGAGATTGAGTAAATAATTTGAATATGCCGGTGAGATCATGAAGTTTGGGCGGATAGCACCAAGGTGAACTGTGGATTGTCTGGCTTGGATTTGCGACAGGTGATGATAGAAAGAACACAGAGAGCTCTGTGTTTTTGTCAAACTTCTGAGACGAAACGGCAGAATTAAGTCGAAGGTAAGTCCAACTGGCCAATATCTCTGGAAAGACAATATAAACGACACTGTCTCCAACCAATTTTTGGACTGATTCGCAATAGAAATGGTAGAGGCATTCTAACCAGTCGATATGGGGCCCGAAGACTTTGGTGGTAGCAAGTTACGGTTCGTGCGGGCAATGGCCGGCTGTGATGGTAGAGTTTGATCTGAGTTTTAACCACAACCTTTTGTAGCGGTGACTCAAGTCCTGGCATGTTTTCATGTTTCAAAGCATACCGATAAGTTAAGTGTGGATAGGGCATGATACGGAGATTAAAAACAGCAGGGAGACGGAAGCCAAGAGGGAGGAAATAAAGAGTCAGAGCGATGGACCGTAAACGACCGTGGTGGAAGTGAAGGGTATACATAAACGAATGTGTGCGCGAGCCGCCGCACAAAGACGAGGAGGCAAGATCCTATACATGTATCGTCCAACCGAAGACGAGAAAGATAAACCGCCCAGACCCAGACACAAATGCACGCCCACAGTGACGGCGGCGGCGTCCTCGTGCCCACCGCCTGGGCCGCCGCGCCAATCGCGCTCCACGCGTTAGGTGCACCCCGTCACGGATTTCCACGCAGAATGGATGAATCACATTTTGTACCCTGTGCCTCACTATTGAATGATTTAATTCAGCCGAGAGCAGGAGGGATAAGGGAGCAGTTAACATATTTAAAGTTTGAATCGCATTTTGAGTCACATGCTTCGTAATGCCATTTTGAACCCTGTGCTTCACTATTGAACGATTTAATTCGCATTTTGAACCCCATGCCACAGAATGCCCTTTTGAATCACATGCTTCGTACTGCCATTTTGAACCCTGTGCTTCACTATTGAACGATTTAATTCGCATTTTGAACCCCATGCCATGGAATGCCATTTTGAATCACATGCTTCGTACTGCCATTTTGAACCCTGTGCTTCACTATTGAACGATTTAATTCGCATTTTGAACCCCATGTCACGGAATGCCATTTTGAATCACATGCTTCATACTGCCATTTTGAGCCCTGTGCCTCACTATTGAATGATTTAATTCAGCTGAGAGCAGGAGGGATAAAGGAGCAGTTAACATTTTTAAGGTTTGAATGGCATTTTGAGTCACATGCTTCATAATGCCATTTTGAACCCTGTGCTTCACTATTGAACAATTTAATTCGCATTTTGAACCCCATGCAACGGAATGCCATTCTGAATCACATGCTTTGTACTGCCATTTTGAACCCTGTGCCTCATTATTGAATGATTTAATTCAGCCGAGAGCAGTGGGGCTCCTACCCGAAAAAGTCATCCTATTCCTTGTTTGTTTGTCATGGGTCGCATACCCACTAAAACCCCCTCATGTATCCAGTCATCTGGCAAAGAATCTTCATCTGCTAATATGCCACTCCAAGTGTTTAAGACCAGTTGCTTGTTGAATGTAAGTGACCCAAATTTATTCTTGTCTGTGAGCAGCCGGTCACGTGTAAGGATCGAATTTATCACCCAACAATTATGTATTTCTTTTTCAGTGTGGACTCGATCTGGGTTCTCAATAACTCGTTCATGCCGAAGATGCCAAATCAGATGCCATGCCATTGAGATAAGGATAGCAAACAATCTTCCTTTCTCAGGGATAATTACCCCTTTGTCAGAACGGAACACGACAAGGTTGCATCCCAATACTAGTCCCCAGTTCAGTATAGGCCATTGATGATATTTTCTCAACCAAAGTTGTTGTGTCAAGTTCCACACTAGTCCTTGACCAGGGTGGTTGCATTCCAGTGCAATGTGCTCAAGAGTATCGGGGACCTTGCAAGTCTGACATTCTGCGTGAATGGACAAAGCCTCGATGTGGAGCCAAAAGTCACCAACTCTAAAGGTATTATGAATACATTTCCAGTAAAATTTGCGTGTCAGGCGTTGTAAAGTACCTGACCAAATTGACTTCCAAATTGTTTCATCAGTCGGCGTGTAATCAGAGACTTCTTTCACAGAGCATTGTATTCGGTCAAGGTTTACAAAGGTGGATCTGCGCATAGGTTTCGGTTCGCGTTTTCGTATAATTTGTGTGAACAGTCTTTGGGATCCATGCGCCAAAGGAATTCCTGGAAGCACAAACATACAGTCAATTTCAGTATCATTTTTCACAGTTTGAAGTGGTGTCTCTATCAGAGGCTTGGCCTGGTTCAATGTCACCCTCTTGAACCCAACACGCGCCACTCGTTCCTTTAATTTTGCAATTACAGCAGTGATCAACCTGAATTTAGCATCCAGTATGTTATATTCAAATTTTCTCCTCTCTTTTACTAGGGCGCTGGCCAGAAAGTCAGACGATGTGCAAATGAGCAGTGGAACATTTCTGTCTATGTTGTCCAAGATAAACATCAATCCTGCCAGCATTGCAGATGAGGAATTCTTTGGGATCTCTGGTATATCAAAGGTAATTGAGAGTGCATCTGCATGTTCAGTAGAATCTGTGATTGATTTGAGGAGGACCTTGATTACTGGATCAAAATCTGTTGCCCGAAGAACAAGTACATGTATGAAAATTGTCAAGAGCGGTGGTTGAGGGCAAGGTAATTTTATTCTTCTTACCCGAACTTCATTCAGTGGTTCCTTGGGTGCAGAAATCCGAAATCCATTATTCAAATCTGACAGCATTAAGTTGGGATCAAATACAAGGATTATGTCAATACCCAAACTCATCTCATTTTCTTCGCACTCTGCAGGCGTCAACGTCAACATGAGTTCATTGTGTAAGTCTAAATTTCCCATTGTGGGATTCCATCTTGGAAAGATACAATTTATGAGCATTTTCGCTGTCTCAATACGTTCTCCTGGATTTGTGTATCCTCGTTGTGATCTGTCTTGGTAGCATAATAGGCATCCGCAATTTTTACGTCCAATACCAGATGGGTTAACTTGATGGGGTTTATTGACAACCAATGTTCTTCGATTTGCGATAATCAGGGCATCTCGGACATATCGCACATTACGGTTCAGTCTGAGACATGCAGCTGAATCTCGTCGACAGGCTTTCTTATAGAGTTCCTTGTTCATCCCGGGATGTTTCCAGACAGGTGAAGACGGATCCCCCAAAAAATCTAGGAGTGCTCGGTTGCATGGACTCTAATTCGAGGAGAATTATCCTGCACTGTGGAATGACATAACGAGGAGGCCCCACGTGTGTCGACTCTGGGAAAGGGGAGGGATGTTAGATCAGTTGTCAGGTTAGTGGATTAGTTCTTGCGGAAGTCGGCACAAAGTTCGGGCAATTTGACCACCCGGTAGTGAGCCTGAGAGTACAGCCAAAGTAATGCCGTCCTGAAAAACCTCAGGGCTTTCGTTGAATTGCATGATGGGTCTGTATAGAATGAATTAAAGTATCGTTACAAGTCTGAAATGTAGCAATAGCACATTCATGCCTGCAGCACGTCTCCGGATACACCTTCATCGGAGTACACACCGGCCGCAATGAAGACTCTGAAAGAAAGTCCGCACCTTTTCAAACTCGTTACACCCATTAATATTACCGTCTTCGACTCGTTACTTGCCTATCATCCGAATCGGCCCTTCGTGGACTCGGTCGTGACAGGTGGACTCGGTCGTGACAGGTCTTCGTGAGGGTTTCTGTCCTTGGGCCGATACCCAACCGGGGACCTATCCAGAGACATATGATGTCTCCGACTGCCCGCTAAGCACGGAGAAGGAGCGTCAGTTTGTGAGAAAGCAGCGCGATATCGAGATAGCGCTCGGGAGATTCTCGCCAGCATTCGGGCCCGAGCTCCTCCCTGTGATGTACAGCATGCCCATTCATGCCGTCCTTAAAAGCCCCAGTTGGAGAAGCTCCGTCTTGTCGTCAATCACAAGATGGGAACTTTTAGCCTGAATTCCATGATACCGCGCGAGGCGATCGCGGGCTCCAAACTTGACACTCTCAAAAACCTCGGGGATCGCATCTTGGCTCTGTGCCGCATCTATGAGTCAGATGCGAAGCTTGTGGTGTGGAAGTCCGATGTCTCGCAACCCATCGTCGCCTCCCGATGCATGAATTGTGGCAAGTCAAGCAAGTCGTAACCATCGGCGGCATGGGCCACATTGACCGCTGCAACAATTTTGGCAACCGTGGCGCCGCGCGCATCTGGACTTCATTCATGGGCTGCGTGAATTGGATCGCAAACAACCTTAACATTGAAAGTTTTGTCTACATTGACGATACATTTGGTGTCGGCCTCGCGGACGACATGAGCTACGAAACGCGTATGCCGCCACCTCTCCAAAGCAGACAAAATTTCCGGCATGCCGGCGGTCAACGACTTTAGGGACAAGGAGGAATTCCCTACGGTTTTCGACTTCGCTACGGACGTCGCCGAGTTGTATACTGCATTGTCCCGCATCAGGCACCAGACTCATGCAAGAATTCTATTCCGTTCAGGAGAGACTACAACTACAAATGTAACATATCATGAGATCTTAGTTTAAATAAATAATAATCTGGACTCCTGTCTGCCGGAGTGAAGCGAAGGCGTATCTTGTAGACAATAACTGGTTTCTACTTGCAAAGGCACGTGACTGACGATAGCTCCACAGCCACAAGATGGCTTGCGAGCCAAACCCAGTGCTAAGGCTCCAACTGTTTTTATTTTGTTTAAGTTTTACAAGAGCGCGGTGGGTCGTGAAGCGGCCCACCACTTCGGTTGAGGAAGTTGCATCTTGCAAGGTGCGGCGGAGACATCTTGCCGAATTAGTTAACACCGCAGTACCCACGATTTGACAGAGAAGCACTGAACATTCTTGGCGGAAATATTCGGGAGCACTGTGGAAAGAAAATTAGGACAGATACACAGCGTCCGCGAAATGACTCTCCATTTGTGTTGACGAGTTTCTGGAGCGTCGACGCAAGATTCTTCCACCGCAGTTCCCGGGCCTTCCGAGGGTACTGTCTTGTATTTCACTGTTGCTATATTCCTTACATAAACCTGGGTCGGGCGCGAAGAATGTCTTCTACTGGTAAATCCTGTTGGAAACCACACCAACCACTCAACCGGAATCCCTCCTGGATACCAACCCACTGTTGAGGAAAAGTACTGTACTATTTCAATCAATTCGATGGTCACGCGTCACACACCCCCCTGTCGGCGACGAAATTTGGTCGTTGTCACGCGTCACGGAGGGGTCTGTCGAATACAAAATTCGTGACAACCCTCCCTTGGAGACACAAAAACCAAAAATTTAGAAATTTTCCTCGTCAAATGTCGAAATTTTGGGGGTGTCACGCGAAATTTCGGCGGCTGCTGAATTGTCGAAATGGAATTTTCGGTCACGCATCACACCCCCTGTCGAATTGATCGAAATAGTACAGTACATTTCGGGTGATGAAGACGCGCAGGCGGAGGTAATGGATCTGTATAACCCGCCCCTTACGGAGGCTCAGCGGAGGGACGATGCAGCGGAGGTTTTGCCGAGCCTCAATAGGGCATAATTCTGGGCGCGTGCACGCAATTTCTTGACATAGATGACTAGTAACAGCAGCAGTAACTACAGAATGCATGTATATAATCGACTAACTACTAGTACGATCTTGGTATATGGCTCGTTGGGCGCTGAGTGTCGATTTCGTTGCCGTGGTGGTTCCGGGGTCCCACCTAAGGGAAGTCCGTCGGACTTACGTAAAAGGCCTCTTAGGTGGTTTATTTTGTAGGAGTAAAAACCCCTAAGAGGCCCACGTCCGCCAGACGGACGTTAGTCAACTTTTAGTCGTGTTCCCAATTGGGCTATATGGTCGGCACTTGCCGACCCGTGGCGCGTCGGCCACCGCTGCCGTCCGTTTATATTTTTTGGTTGCACCACCCGACCGCCTACGGTTGCGTGTGGTGAACGGCAGGTTCGGCCCTGGTTCTGACATTTTTTATTCGACCGCTGGAGTACCCAGCATCAATTTTTCAACCCCTTGCCGTTCACCGGCAGCGCCCTCCGTTCAATTGTAGGTTGCTTCTGCCTACCGTTTGGCTCAAAATGCCTTTGTTTTTGGGCAGGTATATTTTATCTAATGCTCCCATTTCCTTCAAGTTTGAATCTGGTGACGATTTACTTTCTGGAGCCCAGCGGCGGACACATCCGCCGCCTGACTTCAGGCCTGCCCGTTGGTTCAAATTTGCCCTTCGGAAGTATACAGTTCATGGCATAATATTTCCCTTGCTTTAAATTCGATTTGAGAGTGGGTTGATGTCTGGAACATAGCGACAGACTCATCCGCCGGTGGATGGTATGCCCGCATTTGGTTTCAATTTTCTTTGTTCTAAGCAATACATCGACCAGTTCTCCTTCGATAATACAGTCGTAAGTAAGTAAGACTCGGAGCGGTCAATTATGTTGAACTGATAAATTTGCCTCGCCTTCATTCAATATGAGGTAAGTTTCCTCCATTCTGTTTAGCATGCCAAGCCAATGTGCTTGTGGGCTACTAGCATTCCTCAACTTTCCTGCAGGTTATGGTCTTCCATTGAACATCCGCGTTGAACATCCGCTCGGGTAAAATAAAGTTCTCCTGTTTACCTTCCTTCTTGTGCATTTGTATTCTCCTCAATAATCTGATCTGACTGACCTCCACTACCGCTTTGTGTGGGCTTTACTCTCTAGGGTTGCATTTGGAATGGCGAAGTGCGATGTTGACAAGTAGCGGATGTCTTCGCCGGCGGCGGCCTTAGCCGTCGAACCTCAAATTTGTCAGATACAAAATTCCAATAGCTCATAGTGGCTCTTCTTTCGTGTAATTTTGCATATTAATTTTTTCTGGGTTGTAGTTTGAGCTCCAAAGTCGTGAGGTGTGTGCATGGTACGGGCAGATGGAGTGGCGGATGCATCCGCTGCCGGTGGTGGTGACCGCCGAGCCTCAAATAACCAAAGAAAAAATTGTAATCGCTGAAAACTGTTAAAAATTGCCTTCTGAATCTCTCCATGACTTCGACCCCATCCCGTTGAGGCTGCATAAGTTGCAAATACAACCGTGCCAACATCCCGGGCCGGAGATTGATCAACCAATCAGAAGTCGAAGAAACATCGTCCTACTGTAAAACATTTCCTGAACCCGCAATACTGAACGGAATATTGTGACCCCGACCTGAAATGAAAGCCATACATCGCCCGGTCCAGAATTGATACAAAACTCTTACCCTCTGTTGATGTTTACGATGCGCATTTCACAGTGCAAGAATACGCGCCAAGTTGAGCTGAATTTTAGTGTTGCACTCGGGGTAATTGAGAGAACCATTCATGTTTGACATTTTGAATGAACTTTTGAGCCTCAAATGTCTTCATATTTGTTCTACCAACTTTGTAGTATGCATTAGACCACCAGCAGATCATTGTCTTGACAGTTGGAGCAAAATTTCGAGGGGGGAAACATCAAATTCTGAGGATTAACTCGGGTATGTAGCTGAGTCTCGTGCCCGGCATGCTAATTCAGTGGAGAAGGAGTAATGTCGTCTCATGAATCACTGACAAGCTCAAATCCACCTTATCCTAGGTCTCTGGAGTCGGTAAGGCTGGCGGCGGATGCATCCGACGGGGCCGTCGGTTGTGTCCGCTGTCGGCAAAATCCAAGGTCGAATGCATAGGATTCAGTCCTCCACTTCAGTTTCTATAGATTCTGGTCTGAATTTATATTTCTGGCAGATCTGGTCCTCCCCGCTCCTGCCAGTTTCCCGAAAATTAAACAGATGCAGTGATGCATTCATCGAGTCAGGCACATGTACAGGAACAAGAAAACATAAGCCCTAGACAAAATGAAATTCAGACAAATAGACTCCCTTCCAACGGTATTTTCAAATGGAGGAGCTGAGAATTAATGGGCACACTTTGCGGGGAATCAGTGTGCGATCCTGCCTGCATACCCGACATTGGGGTCAAATAGACTAGTTCAATTAAATGCGGATATCTTTGGTCTCCTCTTGAACCTTGCTCTGCACCTCAAAGTCCTCCTGGGGCCTCACTGGGGCACAACTTCGCTGTGCTCGATGTGGGCATTAGCCGACCATTTGATCTGCTGGCGTTTTGCTCCTGATGCGCACAGACCATTTGATCAATCTGCGCGATCACGGATCAATGATTTCATCTTTGCCTTGGCGACGGTTCTCTCTTTGGCGCCTGCTCGATGATTTTGGTGTCCTCGTTTGCTTGTGGTTTCGGTGTGCAGGAACGACGAAAAACGGTTCTCTCTTCCGAGCTCTGGCTCGACGGTCTCGGTGTGCAGGAACGACGAAGAACGGTTCTCTCTTCCGAGCTCTGGCTCAATGGTTTCTGTGTGCAGGAACGACGAAGAACGGTTCTCTCTTTCGAGCTCTGGCTCAATGGTCTCGGTGTGCAGGAACGACAAAGAATGGTTCTCTCTTCCGAGCTCTGGCTCGACGGTCTCAGTGTGCAGGAACGACGAAGAACGGTTCTCTCCTCCAAGCTTTGGCTCAATGGTTTCGGTGTGTCCTTTGTTTTTGGATTCAATTTTGCTCTGGGAGGAAGGAATCATACATTAGCCGTGGACCTTCTTTGGAAGTTGAACACGCTGACAGTGATCTTCTTGCTTTTGGACACAATATTTGTTGGCTGTGGACCTTCTTCGGAAGTTGAACACGCTGACTCGTGGTTGTTTTGTGCATGCATTCTGCAAAGGGAAAGGCATACGACAGCTTTCTGTGGACTGGTGGACACTGGGGATTTTTACCTGGGAGGAGGGAACTCCTCCCGTACACTTGCGTACTCCGCTCGTGGTCAGGTCCCACAGGGTTTTATCCAGAGGTCCCGCCATTCCAACGGTCGGCCAGTCCATGGCTTGCCAGCGTCTTGTATGTGCGACCCCCTGGAATGGTGTGTGCTCCGTTGGCATCCTGTAGCTACATGTAAGGATAACCACCCGTACATTACTACTTGTTTGTCTTCGGTAAACTCGTTGTTCAGACATTTGGACCACGTGAGTATAATAAATCCCCCCCCCCCCCCCCCTCACTGGCAAACTTACACGAAAATGAAGAGACAATTGGTTGTGAACCTATACCAAGGGTTCAATAACACTCTAAAGGGCACTGAGAGGAAGAACGGCTCCAAAGCTGGAACGGGAAGTCACTTAAGTTCAATGATTCGAGTCTGCCGGTGGAGGTGTCAGCCGCCAAGTTCTGCGAGCTGAACCTAGCAAAATCAGACCTCGATGGGAAGAAGCATTAGCCGGACAATGATGGCTCAATGTGCAGCGCTGAAGCAAGAAAATTGAAGCAAAATCCAGGCGTACCATCCACCGGCAGATGTGTCCGCTGCGATATTCCAGGAGTCAAACCGCGGTCAAATCGAACCTAGAAGGGAGGAAGATATTTAATGAAAGACGACTGTGCATTGTGCAGTACCCATGGGTGGAATTTGAACCGACGGGAGGCCCACAGTCAGGCGGCGGATGTGTTCGCCACTAGGTTCCAAGAATCGAATGCTATCAAATCAAACCTAGATGTCTTCAAAGCATTACAGAAAAGGGAACTGCCCACAAAACAAAGCCAAAACCTAAAATGTGAACCAAACGGCAGGCAGAAGCAACCTACAATTGAACGGAGGGCACTGCCGGTGAACGGCAAGGGGTTGAAAAATTGATGCTGGGTACTCCAGCGGTCGAATAAAAAATGCCAGAACCAGGGCCAAACCTGCCGTTCACCACACGCAACCGTAGGCGGTCGGGTGGTGCAACCAAAAAATATAAACGGACGGCAGCGGCGGCCGACGCGCCACGGGTCGGCAAGTGCCGACCATATAGCCCAATTGGGAACACGACTAAAAGTTGACTAACGTCTGTCTGGCGGACGTGGGCCTCTTAGGGGGTTTTTACTCCTACAAAATAAACCACCTAAGAGGCCTTTTACGTAATCCCGACGGACTTCCCTTAGGTGCGGGGTCCCGTGCAAGCAAGGCCCAACAGCTCAAACAAAAATTTTGATTTTCCGCATACAAATGAAAAGTGCTGTAACCGTTCTTTAACGAAATGCGTGGGGATTCTTTGTATGTGTTTGCCCTTTCTCCATTTGTCCGAATCCGCTTTCGTCTCATCCGCTTAGGGCCAACGTAAGGCTCCAACCCGTCCGTTTTACGGAACGGCCACCGAAAAAACAGCCGTTTTTTGGCAACGGACGGGCCTAATCGTCTGTCGAAGGCGTTCCTGAGACTAGGCTAGGGACGGGTCCCGTGCGTCGCACCTGTTACGGCCGTTTCGACGGGTGGTTCATTGCCATTTTTGTAAAGGAGGGTAAATCGACCGGATTGAGGAGAAATTTTGCCTTGAACTTCTAAAGGGTGTATTGTGATCATATTTACTAGGACATAAAGTACTTCTCTGGGCCACAGCTGAATATTCGGCAGCGATCTAAAGTCCGAATTTTCTTGGGGTGAGCCTACATGCGCGCCCTGGATCAGATAAGTATGAAGTGCGCATATCTTTGACCAACATCGGAGTGTTTTTCCAGGTGATTTGTTTCACCACCTGCAGAGTTGGAGTGTTGGCAGGTTATTCTTCCATGTTGAATTTTAGTCTTGATCCGTCCTGGCTCGGACTTCTCGGACGACGCAGGATTGGCCGGAGAGCAGCCTGAAGGTTCTTAGTGGACTTCAGAAACCCGCCAGAAATGGTATGTCAGCTCGAGTGAACATTTATTCATCCAAAGTTTACCGTTGATCCATAGACTTTGGACGCGACCCGTCGACCCGTTTACGGACGGGTACGGGTTCCGTGTCGACGGGGACACCCGTCACGTACCCGTCCGTTTTTTGCGGCAGACCACACTGGCCTACGGACCGTCAACCCGTCGAAAACGGGAACGGGCCGAGTCACTTGGCTCGCTTTCACTCGAGCTTTGGTCCGTCCGCCGGCGTGTGGCTTGCGACGCTCTGCGACCACGACCGCGACCACCACCACGACCACGAGCACCTGACCCTGACCCTCACCCACGCCCGCGCGCCCACGTCCACGTCCACGCCCGCGGGACTCGCGTTCTGCATCGCGCCGATCACGCTCAACGCGCAGTCTATCCAGCTCCGCCTCGGCTCGCTGGGCTCGCTGTGTATCAGTCCCAGGAGGACGGCCTGGAGGGTTGCCGGTGGGAGCCATTCGGTGGGTGGGTGGGAGGTTGGAGCAAAAACAATGACGCGTTCTTATCACCGATAAGACAGCGCCAAGAAAACACGTCAAGCGTCGTCGTCTTGGCATCAGGCGTTGTCTTGCCCGCCTGGACGAGGAAAGAAGCCGCGGTGGAAGACGAATGCTGGAGCTCACAGGGTGCCTTTCACAGTGGGGCTTGGAATTGGAGCTTCACTTTGAGGCCGGTCAAGAGCAAGGACGTAACGGAACACCGCACGAGTGAGGAGCTGTAATGTTTGCGCTTGGTGGGTGGCGTAGGGTAGCCGGTAAGTAGGACTGAGTTGGAGGGGGAGTGGAGGCTAGTGAGGGAGGTGGTGGAAGAGAGGAAGGAAGAGTGCTGACGTTTATTGCTATTTTCCTCTTTTTGTGTGGGGAAAGGCTGATGATGACATGCTTTACACCCTTCTTAACACCATTCACAAAGTTCTCGGCACGGGTCCAAAGGTGCTTAACCTTCCCAGGTATGGGGGGGGGGGCTTAGTGCGCGTCTGGACTGTCGAGTGGAAGCGAAAGTGTGTTTTGGGTAATTACAGTGGTGCTCTAAATAAATGCTGAGCCCCGGTTTGAGGTCATTTCATGGTCGAATTCCTTCAAACAAAATTGTAGCATGAACATTCAGTAGTTCTAAGCTTGTTTGCATCAAAAAGACCATACCATACCTACTTCAATGTCGCGGAATAAAAATATTTGGGGTATTCTGAAAAATCGACTATGTAGACTGGCTTGCTATCTAAAATCGGTCATTACAGCATGAAAGTACTTGAAGAATGAAGTATACTGACATTTTAGTCGACTTGATTTGATACTCATTTGAGCTCACAATGGGCACTGCAAATCGGTCACTTTTGCTTTTTTGGGAGCATTTTTGTCCATTTTCGCCCAAAATGGCGAACTTGGGAGCCTCCGTGTGAGCTCAAATCAGTATCAAATCAAGTCAACTAAAATGTCAGTATACTTCATTTTTCAAGTACTTTCATGCTGTAATGACCGATTTTAGATAGCAAGCCAGTCTACATAGTCGATTTTTCAGAATACCCCAAATATTTTTATTCCGCGACATTGAAGTAGGTATGGTATGGTCCTTTTGATGCAAACAAGCTTAGAACTACTGAATGTTCATGCTACAATTTTGTTTGAAGGAATTCGACCATGAAATGACCTCAAACCGGGGCTCGGCATTTATTTAGAGCACCACTGCACAGCACAAAAAGACTTCTCCTCTTGTAATGCTAATCTTTTGGCAAATCTGCTGATTGCTACCTATTCTAAGGTACTTTAGCTACAAATTCATGGAGCCGATTAGCCCCAAGTGCTGTGCCTGCTTTTTGGGGCAAGTTCTACGAGCCATCAACAAGATATTGCCCTTTTTTGGATGCTGTCACAGCAGGCGCTGGTACATTCCCGGGGACGGTGTCTCGAGGGATCCGCCTGAGAGATTGTCGTTTATCAGCTGCAGCCGCCGAATATCCTCTTCGAGGCCCGCGATGCGGTCCTGCAGCGCTTTATTCTCCGACTCGAGGATAGCGATGTGGCTCGTCGCTGCGGGCGCAAAGCTATGAGCACGAAAAAGTGAATAAAAGCGACGGAAACGCGTACCTCGGTCAAGCAGCGAGACCTTACTGCATTTCTGGTTCGAGCCGTGGAGGATGTCCTTGAGCTTTGCGTAGCCGTCGCGGAGCTCGTCGCGGCGGCGCTGCTCTGCCTCGATGCGCTGGCGGCGCGTAGCCTCCTTGCAGTTCTGCGGGAGGTTCTCGGTATACAGCACATTCATCTCGTCGTCGTCCGAGTCCAGGGAGCGGCGGCGGCGGCTGGTGGAGCCGGAGGAGCCGGAGGAGCTGGTCGGGGACGGGGTGAGGTTGTAGCGGACCTGGCTGCGCTGGACGAGGCTGTTTGCGCACGAAGAGGACGGGGAGTTGGTGCCGCTGCAGTTCGAAGCCTGGTTGTTCGAAGCCTGGTAGATACCGTCGGCGGAGGCGTCGGAACCTGAGTGCGTGGCGGAGAGGGGGTCGTACATGTCCGGGGAGGGAGGGGGAGGAGAAGCTGGGAGGGGTAGAGGGACAGCACCATGAGGCGGGGAGGGGTACACGGGGCTCTGGTACTGATGGGACGAAATGAGGGTGATGTTGGGGTGGTAATGCTGTTGGATGGAGTGCTGCTGCAGGTCAAGTGACTGGCTGGCGAGCCGCTGCAGGTCAAGCTGCCCTGCAGACAGACACAGACAAAAACGACAAGAAAGTCAGAAACAATCGGATGGCACGGTACACCGCACGCACGCGTTTCCTGCCCGGGGTGCTCCACCTGGACCTGATACGGGGGCATCTGAGGGTGGGAGTACGCCATTGCCGCATACTGCTGATCATGATCGGGGCTCGCGTAGTAGTACTGGGGCGGGGGGAGGGTGCCATCGGGCTCGATCTGGTGGTGGTGATTGTGGGGGTCCATTTTTGCTTAGTTTTTGTTCGTTTTTTGTCGCGGTCGTCGAGGATCGTGAAGGTAGAGGAAGAGCAGGAAGAGACAGACAAAATGCCGGAAAACAATGGGCCGAGAGGTACAAGTTGACCCAAACAACACGTTTTTTGCGCACACGTGGCCCCAACCACACCACGCGCCGAGGTCGGGGTTGGTCTAAATGATGGCGTGCCGTACTGTACTATTTCGACCAAATGTTCAGGTGACGGGTGACAGAGGGTTGTGAACTGAACAATTTTGGCCTACGTGACGGTGACTTTGCAATTTCGAGGCCCAAATAGGCCAAAAAACGTCAATTTTCGATCCGGCATTTGCCGGACTGCCATACATGGCAATTTTCTCGTGATTGCCGTGGAATGAACACCAAATCCAGTGAACATTTGAGGTGACGGGTGACACCCCGTGAACATTTGGTCGAAATAGTACAGTAATAGAACAGAAGCCAATCACTTAGCTGAAGCTAGGTCATCTACACATAGCTACACAGATGTCTATGTGTAGGCCAGAGTTCAATATGTAGAGTTTATGGTGAAAGGTAGGGGGAATCAGTATACGCAGGGAAAAGTCGCAATATTTGGGTGTGACATTGCCACCGAGCACCACATCAATCTGGGATGGATCTCAGATGTGTTTCACAAACCGTATGGCTACGTTTTGGCGCGGTGCGGTTTGATAATCGGTGCACCCGAGCAGGCACTAAGTTGTTTGGAGTGACTTGAACGACCGGCTGCCATTACTTTTTGTGGCAGCGAATAGGACCGGAACGCAGTGACTTGCTTCACCTGCAATCTTTGTATGTGCACGCTCTAAAAAATATACTCAATCTCGGTTGGCGGAGGATCCGAGGTAGCGATAAACATGGAAGAAAGAGACGTTGTCGCCACAATGGTGATGGGGATCACTCCATCCTCACTTACAGCTCTTTGCGGAACTTAGGGCGCAGGTAAGTCTCCAAAGGCGTAGATTTCACCTGGTGAGCTGTTCATCGTTATCCTTGTGCAACTCCTCGATTGCGCCAACGAGTCTTCCACGATCTTGTCAGATACCCGAGACATAGAAATTGCGGGGGAGACCAACCTATCAGCGTGCTCGCTGTTAGGCTGTAGTAACTTATCGATGACGTTGGTAGGCCTGGCCAGATTTCATGAATAAAGGACATAGCGAGGTCAGAGATCTCACCTTTGACACTCAGGATGAGCGAGATGGCGCAAAAATAGACGTCTATTACGATATCCCCTCCCAAACGACTTCAAATATTACAAGTGAGTTGTCCGACTTTTGAGTGCGACACTCAACTCACTTCTACTCATCACCAAAAGTAACCGGAAATTAATTCACTGCGCCAGATCGCGTGACATAAGCTCAACCATACCTTATCGCCAAATACATACGGATGTTAGCTACGGATAACTCAGCTTGGTTTGGGGGAATTGACCCAATATTGGTCTCTTAGGACCAGAAAAGATCAGCTACCCATGTTTAAATTATTATATTTTATCCAATGGTCGAAAGAACCTTCACGAAAAAAATACTCAGACCCTAAATCCAAAGTTGGTTGCCCTCAAATAGATACATAGCCATCTTCCGTACATTCTGGGACAGTTATACGGCTGGTTGTGCAACTGATGTTTTCCCCACACTGTATCACAACATTGTCTGCAGGATTTCAGGATTAATTGTTGAACAACCAATTCAGGTGGTAATTTGTCATGCAGAGTACCATGGATGTATGAAAAGACGACCGAAAAGTGCTCAAGTCACTTTTCGACCAAGGTTGAGCTGTTCCAGGTTCAATTTTCTCAGTTTTACCATGCAGCAGTTTGTGCACCATCCATGCAGGTGTGACTCGTCGGAGAAAATGCCTTGTTTATGAGTATCCAGTCACCTTCCTTGAGTTTCAAGTCATGCTTTATGTTCCATGTATCCTACGGAATGGTCCCACAACATAAAACTCCATGTATGCCCACAGACTGAGCCATGTGCTCCAATTTTCGAAACATATAGCCAAAAGCAGGTGTCCCCAGAACAATTGAGCTACGGAGGCTATATACATGATTTTAAATGGCGACTTCAGCATGAAGGGCGAGAATATATCCAGATGAGTATTCATAGGTAGTCGGACCCAAAAGATTCCACAAATTTCTCCCATAATGAGCGAATTTCCGGTTACTTTCGGTGATGACTAGTACTCAGGTATCCGAGTTTCAGAAATGGGGATTAAATGCTATTTCAATTAACGAGGACACGGCGAACGACACTCACGGATATTCGTCGTTCTCCGCAGGCTGATCCCTATATGGCGCCATGTCCACCATCCAAGCTGCGAGGTAAGCTATCGCCTCGCTATTCGGTTCGATAGCTTGCTCCCAAACGGAAGCCTCGCGTACAAGCTTCCTAACCAACTTCACCGCGCCAGAAGTGGGGTATATAGGATCACGAATGAGTCTTTTGCAGAACTCCAGGCCTTCCTTTGCCATGGGCCAATGCGCGGCATGTGCAAAGGAGACACATGTGTGTGGAGCCCGCGAAAGTGATGACAGCGTGTATGCAAAAAGGAGGGATGATAAATGTGCAAGGTTCAGTGATGTGCATAACTTCCAACCCCTCCAGAGCGTCCAGGGCCTCCTCAAGGCGAGAAGTGTGCTGGATCCGCGGAAGCCACCACCATTCAAGGTTTTGGGAGGTGGATGGCCAGAACAAACAAAGCTTCTCGCCGTCACAGAAATCGCAAAATCACCGTCACCGAGGTCAAATTTGTTCAGGTCACCACCCCTGTCACCCGTCACCTGAAAATTTGGTCGAAATGATACAGTATGCTCCTTCCCGCTGGGTATAATATTATATTTGAAAATAATGCAATTTTGCTCCTGATGATGGTTTCCATCATATTTCCCAAAATTGTCAAGCCGCATAATTTGGGATACACCTGTCCAAACATGAACACGAAGTTCGGGAACAGACGGGCTAGAGCGACGGATGATAGCTAACCGTGAACTGTTGCACCAAGCATGTCTTCATGGTCGTTTCGGCTGACCGGCTTCCGAATACAAGGAAATTCATGGACTGGGGCGTGGCTTGCGCAAAGTGGTTTCAGTTTGAGCATAGTGGCTTGAGTCTACACAAAGTAGGCGGCACAGAAGTGGCTTGTGGGAGTGGATATGGTGTATACCGTCGTTTTTCGAGGAATTTGAACAGCTATCCCAAAGTTCATGTGGTGTAGACTCGGAGTCAACGAGATGGCATGGCCAAATTTGAACTTGAACAGTTGATTTCATTTGGATTTTTGAGCTGGGTCGCGTGGGCGTGGGTATGGCTTGGCAGAGCATCGTAATATATGTAGAACTTTGAGGTGTGGCTTGGGCTTGAACATAGTGGCTTGAGTCCGAGTGGCATGTAGGCTTGGACAAAGATGAGTATGGCCGAATTTGAACAGTTGACTTCAAAGTTCATTGGATACTGAAATTTTGAGCACTGTTGGACGCCGACTCGGAGGGCCTGGGTTCGATGAGTGCGACAATAACTATCTTTAACAAGCAAAATAGCAGGTTGAACGAAGACAAACGTTCGAGGCTCGTCCTTGAGAAGAGAGAGAAGGCACGTGAATGAATATCTGCGGCCCCATGGAGGCCGCCGTCCTGTCGCGGTGGTGAGGGACTCAGGAGAAGCTGCAGAAAGCTGTGAAGACTAGTCAAAACTGTGGAAAACAAAAAAAAAATGGTCAGCGCCTTATGTACCGCAAATTGCTGTAAGGGTTCGTTCTGTCTCTTTAGCCCAGATTTGCCCTTTTCACCCCGATACAGCCTGGCAATACGTGCACGTGGGTGTCAGTGGACAGCGAACCCCGAATCGCCTGGAAGTATCACGATGCGTGGATCTGGGTGGGCACACCGCTGTCTATCCCCATGGTTCTCAAATACGAGCAACAGATGCACGTGTACACACAGAGATCCATATTACATCACTCAGCCCATTTCCATGGAAAATATCCTGTTGGGGAGTACTCTCACTCGCAGGAGCTATTCCTGTTGAATGAATGCGACAATAGAGAGGTTGCGGTAGCCACCAGATGAAACTGGTGGCTTTCACCACGGACGAATGCGGAGGCGGCTTCTTTAAACATAATTAGAGTAACGGACTGATTAATCGGCAATTCATGTCTCAATACATATTGATTAAACAAAGCTGGTTGTACTTCTTGCTCCTTCTCGGTGTACGATAATCCTATGTCCTGATTATCTCCGGATAACTCTCTGAAGATCTCCGCGCCGTGCAGCGTCGATCTGTCCCGAGCCGTATTTATTATAAAGCTCTGGAAATGACATTCTTCGGGTATCAGGTTTCTGACTCATAGAAATAATCCCACTACTATTCCAAGGATTGCCAGAATCGTGAATGGAGATTCGTTACTCAGTGTCAGGTGTGTCACAAGCTAGCCTCGTTCCGTCTCTGCGTTGTCTCTACTTGAAATTTGCATCATGGTACTGATGCGCCATCAAGCGTACCCTGACTATATCCGCCCGAGTCACAGGGCGTTTCTGCGTGCAACACTTTGCCACCCGCGGGGTTAGAATAATCAGTTGCACCTCCCGCAGCATCTCGGAAGTCCGCCCGGACGAGTCATGTGCCTTCAAATCTGGGGGGAACCCTCCATTGGACGAAATACAGTCGTGGTCGTGTCAGTTCCTTTTATGAAGAGCTCACTCAAACGAATTGTAAATTCTGATGGGAACATATGGCCATACGAACATCAGAAGTGCCGGGAATGTCGCGTTCAGGCGTAGAGTTCGAGACAGTGATGCAAATACAAAGATATATTGGCCAGGAATGTAGCACGAGGAACAAGGGAGCGGGAGACGAGTGAAGCCTGAGGCAGCCGCGTGAGTAAGAAGTCTCGCGTGTACACGCCCAAGTCGATCCCAGTAAGTTCATCGTAGGCAGCCGGGAAATGGTGTTGGCGGCAGCGATCCGGGACCGAAGTTATGGGGAAGCGTTCGACACGACGTAAAAGAAAAGACACAGAACAAAGATCGCGGGTGTAAGATGGATTCCCGCGAGAAACGAGGATCGAGGACTGGCGGGAGGTAAATAAATTATATCCGACAGAGAGCGAGTATTGGTTCGAAGGAACAACGCAGCACTCGATGGGTGCAGTGTGAACGGCGCCGCCCTCGTCCTGCAGAAGAGATGCTACGTGCGCGGAGGCGGTGAATACGGCGCCTGGGCGAATCGATGACGGGACGCGTTTCTTGCGCACAGCGTCAGTTCTACGCCCGCGCCGGAATCATGCACTCCAATAAAGGCAGGAGTATCGTGGACAGGGGAGGATCGGGGCACAACCCGCAGCGAAAAGGGTGATGGAAGTGGGAATCGGGCGTATTAATGAATGACGTACGGAGATGGATAACTGACGAGTCAGAAGGGCAGGGCGGGGAGGGGAAAATGGGAAGCATATAAGTGAAGTGAAAACGGGATGCCTGGAAAAACAGGGAGAGTGTATGCTGTGACCCTAACCAGTCTTCCGCATCGAATTAAGACAGCTTCGCAAAGCGGTGAACCCAGGATGCAAGCCACGAAGCAGTGAGAACCGTTGGCAATGAATGGCTCCGATCCCCCACCGGATGCAGCGCGAGGAGAGGGATGGGGCAGGCCGCGAGGAGAGGGATCGATGCGCTCGATGGAGTAGGAGCAATTGAGGGAACGAGGACAGAACGCAGAGGGACGAGGACTAACACGGGAATGACGCACGTATTCAGTATAGATATATTTCCGTAGAGTCTCGCGCACTTTTCAACGAGCGCACTCGTTCGCTGCCCAACTAAAGATGAGGCTCAGCAATCAGCTCGGGGGAGCAAGCGACAGAAATAGGATTTACCGCGTTGAGAGCTCCTGGAGATACAAGCGGTTCGATTCTATCAGTACAGGACGGGGTGCGCGAACGGAAGGACGTACCGGCATCGACACGCAGGGCGGAAACGCGCGATGCAGATCGCATACAATTTCTCCGCTACCGGCCGCATTCGACTCAGGAGTGCGTGGGGAGGCGGCCCACACATCGATAGAGAAAAAAAGACGCACCGAGGGTAGGGGAAATAATCATTGAAACGCACAAATAAAACCTTGTCCCGGGGTTGGCTCTGCATTCTGATACTTCCCTCAACAATCCTACGTCCTGACGCAGGGACCCGGCGGAATCGTTGAGCAGTACCAAGCGAGAAGCAACGAGCGCAGATGTCTAGAGTGGAGAAGTGAATCAGTACGAGGGTACGAGGGGAAGGAAACTGTGAGGAGCAGCGGAGCGGTGTCATAGGAGAGGAGGGTGGACATGAAGGAGTTTGGAAGGAGCGACAGATAGCTGCAGCGTCGGGGAGCGCGTCAACAGCGTCGAGTGGACCGGGACTGCTGTGGGGAGACACATCGGTGGACAGCGGCGGTGGGAGCGATGTATGAGGAGGTAATCCGTACAGTGTGCCAGGGGCGGGAGCAGCGCACGGTGAGATGGATACCGGGGATCAGTGCGGGGTAGAGAGACAAGGACTGTGGAGGGAAGTTTTTAAGAGCGCCTCGGAATCGCAGGAAACGAGCCGGGCTGGGACGGACACGAGAGGGAGTCATGGGTAGCGAGAGGCAATCGAATGGGTAGTAGAGACTCACAGGACACCAGTAGCACCACTCTTCTGCACCAGCAGCAACACTGACGGAATTCGGCCATCGCCCATTGGTTCCCGAAGGCTGCTCCGCCCTCCGCTATCGCTGCTGCCTTGCTGATGGGCTGGGGACGCTCGAAGATTTTGACGCGCAACTCCAGGAGGACGTGGAGCCTTAAGCTGCCTCCTTGGCCCGCGCGTCCACAGCCTCGTTGCCCGCAATGCCGATGTGCGCCGGACCCAATGAAGGCGGACCTTGAGGGTCGCGCGCATCAGGAAAAACCTCCTTTACTAATTTAGGACTAATTTTCTTCCCGACTTTACATTAGGGTAATCCGGGGTAAAATCACTGAATTAGCCAGCCTAGCCAGTTTTCCAAAGTTACCTGGTTGTGAATTTTGTTTCTGAGCCAGGAAGAGAGGGAATTCATACCTCATAATAGATGGGTACATCATTTGGCAATATCCCTGCATAGGGCAGGTATTGGGGCACGGAAAGAAATTCAACATCTGCTCATTTACTACAAGTCCATTGCCGAGACACCGGCCCTAATGTGTCGAACCCACGCACGGACCGCTGTGTAACGCACACGTGCCATCAAAAAGTGGTTGGTGTCTGGATTTGGAGAGGCACACAACACTCGTCAACAACTCTTCTCTTTTCCCCCCACCTTCGTCCCTCCCACTCTTCCATTCACTGGACCCTGCTCATCCCCGGTCCTCACCATGCACAATGAAGAACCATTGTACATTGACTCTGGCTCCGTTAGCCGCGTATGGTACGAGCTTTTTCACTGTCTTGCACGATGTTTTGGCTGAACAACATGCAGCCTGCTCTGGGTCAGCACTGTAGGTGCAGGTATGTGCTCATGTATCTCTTCCACTCAATCTGACCAATGATTCCGGCCCCTGGAACTCAGTCCTAGGTATTCAAAGAGGAGCCGTCGTTGTTTGCTTGTGTAAAGGTATGTCTTCTTGTGCCGCCCTTGCGGATTCTCACTTACGAGGCTTCACATGCACAGCCCTTTTTGATCCTCGCTGACGAGCCCTTCACATACACATTCCATCGCTCGTGTTTTGTAGCCACCCAGTCGTCTCCAGTGTGTCATATCCCCCGCCGCTGTTGCATGCATGCTCACATCCTTCTGTAGACGTCGTAGAAGGGCCTTTCGCCTCGGCCCGCCGCACATCTGCGTGCACATTCCCTAACGCTGTAAAAGATGATGCGACTCGGTATTCCTTGCCGCCCACGCCCTAACATCGCCGTTCGGATCGCCACTAGAGGGACGTGACCGAGGTGTGTACATAACTATTCTCCTTTTCCGTCTACTCGGGTAACCATTTTCAGTATGTATAAGTCCCCTCCTGCGCACATCGACCAAACTCATTACCGTTGGCCGCACACGCGCACAAAGTACAAGAAACTTGCAGGTGCGCCCCGCATCACCATCGTCTTGTTGTCCCCCTATTTTTTCCCTTGCTTGCTTCGCATTCCCGCAACGGCACGCGAGACGTGCAGCTGGCGTCTGCGCACTCCATCGTACCCACAGGTTCGACTAGGCTCGTGCTGCGAGCGCGCCTTGTGCGGTACTGTTGAGCACGCCCACGCGTAACGGTCTGTTCAGTGGTTGGATCACGCGACGGTTGTGCTTCACGGCTTGTCTTTTGAGGCCGAACCCTGGATAGCATTATGTATAGCTACTCAGCTAGTGTACAATGTGTCACTGTTGTCGTAGTCTTTGAATATGATTCATTTGTCCACATTTCCGCCCGATTATAAGCAACCAATCTAGAAGCGAGCCGACGGTATTCCTCGCAAACCTGGCTAATTAAGGTCTAATTTTCCCCTAAATTATTTCCAACGTCACTAGAAAGCTAACTCAACTAACCCAACTTATCTAGCTAGATTAGTGTGAACTTGGGGTAATCTGACCTTATTAGCAAAGGAGGTGTTTCCTGATGCGCGCGATATCTCCTCCAGTTCTGCTTTCGCAAGTTCCTTCCTGGGTGCGATGCGTGCCGAGAGCGCGTCTGCCGTTGAGGCGGATGTGGACGGGGAGGATGTTGGCGTGAAAGTGGGCAAGTGGCAAGTGGCAGTGCCGATCACATCACATCTCGGATTTGTCTCGGACACATCTCTGCGCGTCATCACATTCATCGACGCCCGCGCCCTCCCCGATGCGTCACATCCGATCTCTTCTCTGTTCTTACGCCGCCGCTCCGCCTCTCCCGCCGCAAACGCGCTCCAAACGCGCTCCATTCGCACATATCCATCTTCATCACCGCCGTTCTCCCTCCATGTCGCGCAACACCGCTCCCTTGCGCTCGCCCCGAATCTCCCTCCAGCATCCTCCCCATATGGCGTCTCCACCTCCCGCGACATCTTTTCGAGGGCGTCTCTCATCTAACGCACCACTTCGCTCGCCTCAAGTCCCACTGCTCTCCCGCCTATTCCGCTCCGCTCATAGAGAAAGAGACTACATGAACGATTCCTTTTGAGTGGACTTTGAGCGCGACAAAGTTGGCCGCGTGATTGATAGCGAACAGGCCCCAAAGCTAAGATGCGATGCCGAGGGTTGAATCTGAGCGCTAGGTGAGCGCTCCGTCGGAAATAAACAGCTGTATCCTCGGGAATTGGCGCACCATGGGAGAAAAAGAAGACCGTAAACATGTGCACATAAAATCAGTGCATCTGCTTAAGATATGAGGAATCGAATACTGACGGTCAGTTGATCGAGATAATCAACAGACTACAAACAAGCGAGGTACAAGTGAAAAATGTTTGTAGCATCTGTCTACGAGAGACTAGTAAATCCACGACTCCATCCATCTGCTGACTAAGACAACTCCGCTTATAGTCTGGCACCTTTGATGTTGATGGTAGCCAATAGGTCTGTTGATGCGGCCTATTGTATATTAAATTATTTCAATGTTTAGCCAATACCCGAGCCGCGGCGGGATTCCCGCCATCGCTGTTCCGCTTGCCGGTTCCCGCGCTGTTGTTTGCGCCTATTATCTTCCCATCGTTGCTGATCCGGCTCCTGCCAAACCTAATTTAGGAGTAACCTCGATTTCTCTGTGAAAATTCCACCTATAAACCTACCCTAGGTTCCTTCTAAATCTCAAATCCTGGAGTAATCCGGTGAAAAATGCGGTGTGACATCAAGTTTTGACTGCCACCATATCTGGTCTCCATCGGCCTGCCGCTTGGTCATATTCCTATTCGGGAATCTTCCTAGGGTTGCGCATTGACATGATATTCATTTAATATTGCCAAGCGAACGAGGTCTAGAATTGTTGTAATTTGAATAGGTTGCACTAGAGCTGTTAGGCTTTGGGTTACAATCTCCTGAAAAGATTGGCCTGCTACCCCCAGCTTATATACTACAGAGGTAGGTATACTAGAATATTCTACATAATTCGGAGCTGTTCCACATTAGTGATCCGCTGAGTAAGTCCGCTTGGGGATCGGCCTGATTGCCCCTTATGGTTATTTCTCCAACACTCCCCCACAATCTGGCAAGAGTCCCGAGAGAAGAAAGAAAAAGTAAGTAAGAAAAATCAAGGACTGCTCCCCCAGACACCGAACAAAGTTTGAGATCAGCTTTCCAACAGTTGCTGAATCCCTGGATCTAGGCTTTCAAACAGTCACCCAGTCCAATCACAAAATATCACCAAATTTGTGGATGGCTTTCCTAACAGTCACCACTCCACCCCAAAGATTTGCAATACGACTTTCCCAACAGTTGCCGTACCGCCCCAAATTTCGCAGATTAATGTCTGTGTGAGAATTGATATCCCATCAATAGGCGTATTCTTCATCATCCAGAACATCCTGAGCAATGTTTGCTGCCTCAGCAGGAACAGGTGCAGGTGCAGTACAATGGGAGGCTATATGCCCTTCTTTTTGGCATCTAAAGCATTTTCTACTGCCTGCCGAGGAATTAGGGATTCGGGTTGACTTCGCAACTAGAGAAGTGTCGGTATAACTCGGATCATCGATTCCGGCACGTCGACCCTCCTCGTCCATCAATGTCCCAGTGATATGCTCGATGGAATCAAGATCATCAGTTGTCGCAGCAAGAGATGCTGCAATAGTTGACCAACTAGCATCTAGGTTCCACAGTAAAACATCCATGATGTCAGTATCCTCCAGTTTGACACCAATTGCTTTCAATCTCGACGCAAGCCCAGTGATTCCAGAAATGTACTCCTGAATCGGCTTGGCAGGATCATGGTTGTAGCCGTAGAATTGCCGCTTCAGTGCGATGCGGTTAGCTCGGCTATTCTTCTCGTATATCTTCTTCAACTTTTCCCATGCTTCTACTCCTGTTTTGCAGCTGTCAATATATTGGTACTGACTTGGGTCAATGGTCAATCCAATGGCTGTGAGCATTTCTTCAGCCTGGGCATCCCATTTCTCCCCTGCTTCACGAGTTGACGGTCTGGGTGTATCAATGACCTGATAACAACCGGCCCGACGGAAGACCATGGAGATGGCAAACTTCCACTCTTGGTAAGTATTGCCCGAAGATTCATCCTTCTTTTGTGCTTTCAGCTTCGGCACGGAAGCGAGAAGCGAGTTGACATTGTTTGACATGGCGTGGGAAGATGATGAGGGTGAACGAACAAGAGGAGCGAGTGCAAGCTACAGGAGATTGTGTTGTAATTTGAATAGGTTGGACTAGAGCTGTTAGGCTTTGGGTTACAATCTCCTGAAGAGATTGGCCTGTTACCCCCAGCTTATATACTACAGAGGTAGGGCAGATGTTTGATTGCGGAGTTTGAAAAGGCTTCAGACGGACAGGCGTAATTTTATAAAGAGAGTGAATTTTAGGTTAAAAGAACAAGATACCAGTAGTTGTGGCATCAATCCACACAGTATGCATATAGAAAATCGTAAGAGTGATCAAGAGTGCGAGTTGGACGCTGATAACAATATTCCAACAGTGCGATGGTCTGACTTCATCAGCGGCAATGTCAGTACAATTGCCAGTCTCTGATTGCCTCTGCTCCATACTCCACATGAGCGGGAGGTCCATCTTCTCGAGTTGCTTTTGTCCTGCCCATGAAGCCTCAGATGCAGATTGAGCGTGTAACAGGTTACAGTGTGTCTCTGCCAGAGCTAGATCCTTCTGGGCAGCGCCGAGGGCATTGAGAGGATTTGGCGATCTGCAGAGGGAACAAATCCCGCTCACGTTCTCCATGGATGGTGACATTTTGGCGTATCGTGCAACGCGAAGCGGCTCCAGGTGCTCTTCAGGCACCGCGTTGACCTCCTGCGTCCATGCCGACTCCTTCACCTGAGCTATCTCGTGTTGGGCCACCAACCCATCCCGTGCCGTCTTGCCAAGAGGGACACGCTTGACTCCCAATTGCACCTCAGGGCCGTGTACGACGTCCTCCTGTGCGGGTGGGGTGTAGTGCAGTCGCTTAGTCGGAACTTGACGGTCCTGCTGCGACGACAGATATTGGATGACGACCGCAGACGCCATATTTGCAAGATGAAGTAGTCGTATCTCGCGCGACAGACCCGCAATTTGGGCGTCGTGGGCTTCTCCCCTGAACCTGGCTTCCGCCTGGAGGAAGTCGACGTCGCAAAGAATTTCCGCCTGCTCTGCCTGGAGGCGTTCCACGTCTACGAGAAGCCGTGCCATTTCATCCTGCATTGAGTGTGGCAGCGTGGCTCTGGAGTATGAATATTATTAGTGGTTGGGGACATGAGAGTAGGTGGTGGAAAGAGAACACACTCTGTCCGAGCGGAGAGCTCAGCTCTCCTCTGCCCGTCTCCGAGTCCTGTTTCAATCTCGTCCGACGAATCCTCCTGACCGGGGGAATCGCTGTTCCGTTCCGTGATATCCATTCTAGCTCCGGTAACCCGAGCAGGTTCTCGCAATGATGTGGCGCTTGCTTGGCGCTGGTGCTGGTCGTTGGGCGACGATCGTTGTTGGTGCACGTCTGCGAAAAGCCGTGCCGTTTCATCATGCATTGAGTGCAGCAACGTGGCCCTTGGGTATGAACACTATTAGTAGTTGGGGACATGAGACCAGGTAAAGAAAACGCACTCTGTCCGAGCAGAGAGCGGAACTCTCCTGTGCGCGTCTCCGAGTCCTATTTCAATCTCATCTGATGGATCCTCCTGACTGGGCGAGTCACTGTCCCGTTCCGGAATATCCATTCTGGCCCTGGCTTCTCGAGTAGGTTCTAGCAGGGATGTGGTACTTGCCGAGTGGTGACTGCTGAGTAGACGTTGCCAAGTCGTTGGCAACCATCCATCAAATTGATCAGTCCACTGTCACTGTCACTGTCACTCTGTCACATTCCGCGGTACAAAACTGCTAATTTATGCTTTGAGTGATGTCCTTCAAATGCGGCAGGCTAGGAGCTAACTCGCGGACGGCACGGAGGGCATCTGGATTCCGCCACGATTCTCCATCTAAAGTAGCATCCTCATGAGATGCGTCCGGTGCAAGTAGAAGGTTTGGATTGTCGATTATCTCGCGCGCACATGTGCCTTGAGGTCCTCGTGAAATGGACCTAAATCAAGCAGATTGATGTTTTCCGTCCCAGGGCCGCAAACATGAGAAGCATAGGGATAGGAAATGGCGAGGGCGTATAGAGTCATCGCACACAATTCGGTGAGGGTCGGTGGATCGTTTGTATACGTTTTGTTTAAGGTGATTGAACGCAATTTTTTCCTTGTCGCGTACTTCTTCGAGGAGACGAATGTAATGCGCTCTATATGTTATCAATTCTGCGGCTGCATCGAGATTGGATCCGTATCCGGTTGTGCTCATGTCCGGAAACCGCCTGGAGCGTCCTACCATGATGACTTCAAATAATATTACGTGCGTATCCTGCAGCCCTTTCTTGTCGTTTGAATGATTGAATAACGCGCCGGCGAGTAGCGTTGTCTTCATTCCGCCTGATTCGGTTGCAGCTAGGGCTCGTCTTATCCGAATCTGACCCAGGCCTCCGCGAGGTCGAGTTTTTATCCGAATTTTGGGGCATGGAACGAGGAGAAGGGCTTGGGAAAGTGCGTCTTTTTGGCTCCATCAAGCCTATTCGCAATGTAAACTCGCGGCCGCTGCAATTTCGCTGCAGCTTTGGACTCTTGCATGGGGAAGTAGCAGAAAATGCAACACAAATTGCCTTGCCGTATAGCCGACCAAAAAAATCTCCGAACCTGGCCAGGCTCATCGTCGTCCCTCGCATGTTGTAGTCTGTTGATTGCCTCGATCGTGTGTTTGTAACCAGCCTTATTATATAATCAAGGGACCTCGAATAGGCCTCCACGACGTAGTCTGTAGTTTAGCGCGCCCCCGGGTATCGGTGGCCCAGATGATTTCTGTTCCTGTGCCAATTCGATGACGATGATGATGATGATGATGTATTCTATGTTACAGCTGATTTCAAAAGTTTGTACGGGTTTTACGGAATGCTGCTCCTCGATTTGTGCTTACCGTTATTTACCACTGCACCCTCGGCTAGCGTCGGCTACCGCGATGCTCCACACTACTCCACACCTCAAAGTCGATGCTTGAACCCGAACTGTCCTTTCACAACCGCTCCTGGGCCCGATACTAGTTTTAATCGCACTGTGAGGAATGGTTTCATGTTTAGTTTTGAATTACGATGAAAAAACAACCACCTACGGGTTTGTGAGGGCGACGCAACAGTAAATCATGGTAAGCACAAATTGAGCACCACCGTTTTACGAAACCTGTACAAACTTTTGAAATCGGCTGTACGCTGTAAGTGGCACTGGCCCAAGCCTCAAAAACGACGGGCCCAGTGCTGAAGAGGTTGCCTTAAGACACGAACGCTGTGCGAACGCAGATGGAGTCAGAAAAGCGCAGGGCGTAGCTGACAACGAGGCACGTCAGGTTGAAATGAATTAGTCGCAAAAGGGGTGTAAGAGCTTGGTAAGAACCAATGTCTTCTCCTGTCCTCGAGCGACGGCTTGTCACACCCGAGGACACCAGCTTCTACTCTTCTAGGGCTATCCGAGCTTTTAAATTTCTTTGGACAGGGAATTTCCCTGGGTGTCTACCTCCTCGAACCGCCCCCCGTCATCTCCGAAAGGGTTGCCGTAGTCATCGACGTCCCACGCCGAATAACCCACGGCGCGCACCGCTGTCGCCAGCTGCCTCAGCGCCTGCGCAGCGAATTTTCTCTATGTTCGCTCGAGGATCCAGCGGCCTGGCATTTATTCTCATGTCTTAATTTCATGTTACACTATTTTATAATTTGAGTAGCCCGCTACGCCGCAAACGCAGAGAAAATAGATGACGCGAGTGCTGCCAACTATGAAATTCTAAAAGAAATCCAAGAGTTCAGCAATTTTCAGTGTCCATGTACTGTACTATTACATTCAATTCGACAGTCACGTGTGACGCCCGACTTTTTTTATGCCCACTAACTTTAGGTAGTGGATCCTGGGGTCCGATAGTGTCTATAGAGCGTCCGCCAAATTGGCATTTTGAGGTCACTCGTTCGAGTCTCGCATTACGCATTTCTCTTTTTCTTTGTTCCTAACAGAAAGAATGGCCTCAAAAAAAAAATCAGTTTTAGGTCAATCTCGATGGAAATCGCACCAAATGGTTCGCTTCGATCGCACCGTTATATTAAGAACAAAATCAAGGCCAGAAAAGAGCGAAAAGCAATTGGACCTGAAAAGAGGAAGCATAAGCATGATTATGCGCTTTCCTTGGCTTACTCACCGGCAATTACGATGCTTACTTTGTACCGTCTTAAGTTTGACTTGAGTAGACTCCTACCACCATTCTGTGACACAAAATGAGAGAACCTTTGGCCCGGAAGAATTAGATATCCAATGATTGTGCCGTCCAGACCACACAGGTCTTGATCCGTTCAGCCTGGCTTCAAATTCTGACTTGATGTTCAAGTAGTTCAGTCTCGGTAGTTCAGTCTCGGTCTTAATTTTCATACCCTCTCCTACTGGACTCCAAATGTTCTTAGTCTGTCGTAGACAGATGCTTCCGCAAGGATCATGATGTGTGCCCCTCGCATGTTGTAATTTCTTGGATCTTCTTGAGGTCGATGCCCGATCGAAAGGTGGGATGATGAGCTTCCAAATGTTTCAACCATTGCTCTACAACAGGCCTTCTGAGGAGGCAGTTCTCTTCTAAATGTTTTCAAAAGCTGTATCTATTGATTGAACCAGGGGAGTTCATGCTGGAAGAGGACTTGCTTTTTGTTGGAACGTCCCTTTCAGCTCTTTTATCTTAATGCCGAACGTATACAGTCTATCGACACAAAGATATCGATACGACAGGCTGGATTCGAGCCTATAGAGAACCAGGCCCCGAAAGACCAAACAAATACCTGGTCCGTGCGCGGCCCCGGACTCACCTCGGAATAAGCCATACTTGGGCGAGGCCCTGTTGTTAAAATACATATCTGAAAAAGACATTACTAATCTTGTGCAACCATCCGTCATCTGTTTCTTTCGATTGGGGCCAATTGGAGGCAATCTGCGTGGGCGTCAATCTTGTACACATCCTTGTCTGAGCGATCACTGTGAAAGAAGGACATTGGATTTTACTGTGCTTGGTTCAAGGCCTGGTTGTGCTCCCCGAGTAACCAATACTCAACGGATCTGGGTGTTCTTACAGGGGAAACTGCTCAGAATTTGTCTTGATTCCCACGGGAAACCAGCCCGTTCAGAAATTTCAGCGCGGCGGTCTGTTTGCACATGTTGTAGGCATTTTCGGGCTTGCTTCATCCCTTGCATTGCGACACTGCGGGATCGTCTCTCGACCAGCGACAGCGGATCCGGCCATCCTACTGCATATGGTGTGCCTCACTATCGAATGGTTTAATTCAGCCGAGAGCAGGAGGGATAAGGGAGCACCAGACATATTTAAGTTTGAATTGATCCAACGAGATATTGGCATTTTGAACCCCATGTCCCGGAATGGCATTTTGAATCACATGCTTCGTAATGCCATTTTGAACACTATTGAATGGTTTAATTTGCATTTTGAACCACATGCCCCAAAATGGCATTTTGAATCACATGCTTCATAATGGCATTTTGAACACTATTGAATGGTTTAATTCGCATTTTGAACCACATGCCCTGAAATGGCATTTTGAATCACATGCTTCATAATGGCATTTTGAACCCTGTGCCTCACTATTGAATGGTTTAATTCAGCCGAGAGCAGGAGGGATAAGGGAGCACCAGACATATTTAAGGTTTGAATTGATCCCACAAGATATTCGCATTTTGAACCCCATGCCCCGGAACGGCATTTTGAATCACATGCTTCGTAATGCCATTTTGAACACTAGAATGGTTTAATTCACATTTTGAACCACATGCCCCGAAATGGCATTTTGAACACTATTGAATGGTTTAAGTCGCATTTTGAACCACATGCCCCGAAATGGCATTTTGAATCACATGCTTTGTAATGATGCGAATTAAACCATTCCCTAGTGTTCAAAATGGCATTACGAAGCATATGATTCAAAATGGCATTTCAGGGCATGTGGTTCAAAATGCGAATTATACCATTCAATAGTGTTCAAAATGGCATTACGAAGCATGTGATTCAAAATGCCATTTCGGGGTATGTGGTTCAAAATGTGAATTAAACCATTCAATAGTGTTCAAAGTGCCAGTACGAAGCATGTGATTCAAAATGCCATTTCGGGGCATGTGGTTCAAAATGCGAATTAAACCATTCAATAGTGTTCAAAATGGCATTACAGAGCATGTGATTCAAAATGCCATTCCGGGACATGGGGTTCAAAATGCCAATATCTCGTGGGATCAATTCAAACTCAAATATGTCTGGTGCTCCCTTATCCCTCTTGCTCTCGGCTGAATTAAACCATTCAATAGTGCCATTTTAAACCCCGTGCCTCACAATGGAACCGACCATCCGGGGTGAACCGGACCCGAAGCTGCATCAATGAAGCTGTTGCCTTTCGAATTGTTTTCAATTCCAGCGCAGTCCCAGAGCCATTTTCTGGGCCAGTGCGTTCGGAAATGGATAGCCCTGGTCAGTCTGAACAATTCCCTCTCTTTAGATTTCGCTGTAGGAGCGCTGAATTCATACTCCGTGGCATGAAGGTTAGAGCGATACGGCGCATTGATCGATAGTACTACGAGCCTGAGTTTTCCATGGCCTCAACTCGACAGTCATGACCATCCTGTCCCGAGAACCATGCCGCATTGAGCCACGATTTGCAGACTCATTCATGCTGCAGCCTGCATGGTAGTGAAGATCAGAGAAGAAGAGAGAAGAGATTCAGGGACCAAAAGACTTCAATTGAAGCATGATATCATTTACTTTTTTCCCGCCCACCTCTTGACAACAGTACTGTATTATTTCGATAATCCGATAAGTTGAGAAAAAAATTATTGCCTCAATAAAAAAGTTCGAGCGTGACGCGTGAGTGTTGAATTGAATGAAAACGTACAGTATGTGTATTGAATGTATTAGTGGCGGTAATAAACGTGTTTTCTAATTTCTCATTGTGCCCCAATAAGAATCAAGGTATAACTCGACCAAAAGATTTGATGCCGGTGTCACGGCTTGCCACATCATGGACAAATTGATCCCATCAAATGCCCCTACCCCGCGTTGGTTTCTTCGCGATCTCCTCTTGTGGCGGCGTACCGGCGGTAGAACTTGTTCAGGTGGATGCCACACTGCCCATTCTGGCTCTGCACTTCCTTTCTTGCTCAGATTGGCCAAACTAAGCTGCAGGGCTTGTTTTCTCTGTCATTTCACTGTTGACCACTTTTCATATTCGGCAACTTTCCATATCCATAAACAATGTGCTGATTAATCCATAAAAGCTGTTGCTGGTGGGTATAAAGTGGTTGTGCCTTGGTTGGAGATTGGGGGCGTGGGGGTCGGAATGGCGGTGGTAGAAAGAGTCCGAAATCAAAGACACAACTCAGGCTCGTGACGTATACCGGCTGCGAGTGTTATATCCCAGTGAAGGGCTGTTCTGTTGTGCTAAGCAAAATTCATTCAACACTAGGCAACAGAAAAAGTACATATTCAGCACACCCTAATCATTATCTTCCAATTTGTCCAAGTCATCAAGTCAATAATACAGTGGCTTTCGAAAGGTGGGCAGCTTTGCGCGGAACAGTGCTGGCCTCCGCTGTTTTGCGTTTGCCGGACAGTGTTGAACTTTCGGCATTGTTGGGGTCAATGACAGCGGCTTCTCCTGGAGAAGACCGACGAGGAGCGACGGGAAGGGATTTATGGGTCGTTCAAATCGGGGCAAGAGGATGATACACGAAGGAAGCAGAGGTAGAGGCCTCCAGCACAGTGGGTTGGCCCTTAACGTCGTAATAAAACTGATTTTCGGAGGTACTTATCGCACGGAGTGCCATTCAAATTTTGGGCACAGCCAAGGGTGCTCGATATTGGAGCAGGTATTTGGTGGGTGTGAAATTTGTGAGTGGCTGTGAATTCATCGCTGAATTTGAGACGAATTTTATGCAAAGAAAATGTGAGATCATCGGTGTAGATCTGCAGGGAATGCAACTGAATCATAACAGAATAGAGCTTCATGGAGTTGGACGGATGGACGAGGCGTCCACCCAGACTCGGTCTCCAACCTTGATGTCTTGAGCAGGTGTGCACTGTTGTAGTAGAGCTCGAACTCGTCCTTGGCCTTGATGAGCGTGGCTTTGGCTTCGGAAACACTGGATGTGATCTGGTCATGGAACTGATTGGCGGATTCCACTTCTGAGCGCAATCCATTAGGCTCAAACCCTATCTGGGGGAGCCTTCCAGTGTCCCTCATGAACGGAACTTGCTGTGTCAAAGAGTGGATGTGGTTGTTGTACGCGAATTCCGCGGCTGGCAGGAGCGAATCCCATGGCTCAGTCTGTGGGCATACATAGAGGTTTATGTAGTGGGGACTATTCCGTAGGATACATTGAACATAACACATGACATGAAACTCAAAGAAGGTGACAGGATACTCATGAACAAGGCATTTTCTCTGACGAGTCACACCTGCATGGATGGTGCACAAACTGCCGCGTGGTAAAACTGAGAAAATTGAACCTGGAACAGTTCAACCTTGTTCGAAAAGTGACTGGAGGACTTCTGAGTCGTTCTTTCATACATCCATGGTACTCTGCATGACAAATTACCACCTGAATTGCTTGTTCAACAATTAATCCTGAAATCCTACAGACAATGTTGTGATACGGCGTGGGGCAAACGTCAGTTGCACAAACAGCAGTATAACTGTCCCAGAATGCACGGAAGATGGCTGTCTATTTATTCGACGACACCCAACTTTGAATTTAGGGTCTGAGTATTTTTTTCCGGAAGGTTCTTTCCACCGTTGGATAAAGTGTTATAATTTAAACATGGGGAGCTGATCTTTTCTGGCCTCAGGAGACCAATATTGGGCTGATTCCCCCAAACCAAGTGGTGTTATCCGTAGCTAGGATCCGTAGGTATTCTGTGATAAGGTATGGTTGAGCTCGCATCACGTGATCTGGCGCAGTGAATCAATTTCCGGTTACTTTCGGTGATGACAAGTATTATTCTACAACCTCAGAGACCCCTCATAAACATTGCAAACATTCAACAATGTTATGTTCTCTGCCGAAATACGGTAACATCTAAAATACACTGAAAATAATGCCCCAAACAAAACCGGCTCTCGCAGGCATTACACAATGGGAGTGGACAGCGATGGGATTTTGATGGGCTGATGGATCGATGTACAGCCACCACAAAACGCGCCGCGAGCTCCAACAAGTGCGTGAGCAGCCATAGCACTATATTAAAGCAGCCAAATCATCTCAATAGCATCAAGGATGCATTCAAGCACAAAATTAATACTAAAATGTATGGGGGATTATATTGAAAGCACATCATTCTTCCATTTCCGTCTCCTCCTCGTCTCTCCAGTCCTCGATAATTGCCGGAACGACCTCGGGAACATGTGAAGGAACCTCTGAAACCACTACGCCGTCACTGTGCTCCGCGTACGAATTAAATGCAGCCTTGAGCGCAGCCAATTTCTCAGCTTTGTGAGGATATTTGGTGTTGGCCAACAGATTTTGAACACCCCGGGCACGGTACGCATTGAGCTGATCATGGATCTGGGGAATAGTGAGTGTTGCCATATCGGCGAGCTCTACCAGACTCCGGGTGAGGTTATCTTGGAGGTCCTTGGCCGCCTTCCGACTTTTTGCGACCACCTTTGTCTTCTGCATCTCAGCTGTCCTAGTCCGGAAATCAACAATTTCCTGCCGTGTCTGTGCCTCGCTGCCGCTGGCGTCAATGCGCCTTGCTTCGTGCATGATGTAGGCGTGATCTTCGGCTTTCAAAACCGTGTCCATGAAGCTTTGTGTGTCATTGCAAACGCGGTAGGCCCCAAGAGCGCCCTCGTTGGCGTCATTTGTGGAAGGCATCGCTGAGCCTTCTCGTATTCGTTTTTGTAGTCTTTGGGCCTGACGTTGGCTTTTAATGAGCTTGTAGAACACTCCTGCGTGGTAATGAGAAAGAGAACCAAAGGCAAAAAAGAGACCAAAGCGCCGCGCTCCCGACGGCGTCTGGCGCGTCCTCGCACTGTGCTGGGGCGCTTCGTTTGGGTGCGAGAGGAGCTTCATGATCATAAGATATCTTCATAATCGGTGGATACTAGCCGATCGATAGTGATGGGCGGGAAATTAGAGCGCACTGGACGGCGATAAAGAGCCACAGCACATCAAAATGCCGTGTGTGGGAGGGGTAGTGGGAGCGGGCTCAGCGCAGTAGGACAGCGACGAGTCGGTGGCGCGGCGCCACTCGGGGAATAACTATCACGCAGACGGCACATCAATCAAGTGTATATATCACTGATATCGAAAAATGCGCCGCTCCGTACTTGAATCCTATGCTGAAATGGGTAGCGGCGACGTCGAAGGAGTTGAAGCCGAAGACGAGGTACAAAAATCGAAGTGAAGCGGAGTGGTGTGTGAGAACATGCAAGAATCGAATTCACGCCGAGTGCACGAGCGTGGGCGGGACGCGTCAAGGGTAGGCGAGGGACCGACCCACGCAAGGCTGCGGCGAGGGCAGTCCTGTGGTCTCAGAGTGGAGTCGCTTGGGGAATAAGTCCAGGGCCGAGTGGCGAGATGTCGATACGTCGAGCCGAGCGGGGACAAGGGACCGTCGACAGCGGGGGCGGGGAGGAAATCGAAAAGCCCTGGGAGCATTGAGAAGATCACTGGGTCGTCATGAGAATGCACGGGAAGAGGGGAGACGCGGCGTCTGCGACGGGGAAATGAGTGACGAGGGCAGATAGAGCGCGGGAGGACGAAGAGTATAGCCGGAAGCGGCGCGCGTGCGAGTAGACAGTGCAAAGCCTGCGGCGAGAATGCACTGAAGAGAAAGGAGGATCAGCTCCAGATTCCCTGAAACGTCGCGCAAACGACGGCACCCTGCGACCTCCACCATCCCATTCCACCCTCTTCTTCTCCCTCCTCCCGAGCCGTAGCGGCCAAGCGAGCGTTGACGAGCAGACGCTTCGAGTCCATGTGGAGCCATCAGGGAAAACCTCCCTCATAATTTTATGCAATTTTTCGAGAAAATTTGAATGGGCCTTGCAAATTTCGACATTTTCTGCAATTCTCAGAACTTTCTGAAGAATCCTTCGGAAAGTGATGTAAATGTTGCGCATTTTGTTTGGTCAACGTATTATTTTGGCCATTTTTGTGAAAGTTCGAGGGAATTTGCAAGTACTTAACTGTGATGCAATGAGCTCCAAGTGTACTCTGCGAAGACTCGATTCACAGTTTGACATTGTACTATGTAAACTGTAGTACAACTTGTAGGAATTGTAAACGGTGCAGGTCTTCGGTCAGGATGGTGAATGCCTTGACTTGGGGCGCAGTAAGCAACTTTATATCCTGAAATAAGGAGAGCAGGAAGCTGCCAAAGAAGAAGAATCAGCGCGACCGTGACAGTGAAAGCGAAAACTTTCCTAAGTACTTTGCCGAGAACTGCTGTAAGGTTACCGTAACTACCGGACATTAAATGCCCGACACACGTGGTGTTGGTTCATGTGTGTATTTGGAAAAGCTCACAACATAAGTCAACAATTCTTCTCTTTTCCCCCCATGTCGCCGCTATCGTGTGTCGCTGAATCTCGGTTTCCCTCGCCCCTTCATTCCCATGTCCCCTGCCCGACCTCTCCTGGCTTTCTCCTGCTTCTTGGACCATGTTGTGGGTTGCGCCTCCGGCGGTCGAGTGCGTATTTGTTCTGTGCAGAACTACGGGGACGTCGGGGAGGTTTCTCATCACTACCACAGACGGCTGCTCTTCCCTGCGCATCGCAATAGGGTCACTCCGATCGCCAGGAATGTCAAGGTCACAGCTGTAAAGCCTCTGGCATCCTGTTCGGCGCCTCATTGTCAGGCTGGAATGATCGCCGTGCATCTTTCCAGCTCTGCTTCCTGCTGCTCTTTCATTCAACCCGATGCACACAGATCTATGGCCTTGTTGTTTCGGTCCTCCTAGCCTCTGATCGTGTGTGGTCGAGTCTTTCGGTTTGCGCTGGGCTGACATTTTCCTTTCTTTGTGGTCCGTCATGTTCTCGCTGGCCCTCGACACATCCAATCCGCCTCGCCGCAGTCTATGTCGACATGTCCTCGCGAAAGGCTTTGCCCAGCTCGGCCACGGCCTCATCTTGTCGCGTTTGACCCCGCCTATCACGGAGTTCGCGTCAAGGGTTTTAACGGCACGATCATGAGCGGCAACGTCGCTTCTCTGTTGACGCCACCGATTTCTGCCAGTACGTATTCCGCATTTCATTTCATTCTTTCGAACGGACTGAGTGAATTTAATTTACAGTTGTGGTAACGATCAACTTTATGAGCCTCGCGGCAACGGGCCCCCTTTCTGGGACTCAGATACCTCCCTCGCCGTAGTCTCTTTTGACCTTGCACAAGGCTTTGTACAGCTCAGCGCCGACCTCGCTGCATCGTCGTCGTGCATGAACGGCAGTATGTACCAGGTGGTATTTGTTGCTTTCTATTTGTTGCTTTCGACCTACCAAGCTAACGATTGTTTGTTTGTAGTCATACCTCCCCTCGTCGAAAGATGAGTTGACTGAAGTTCTTGCGTTTGTCTATTTGTCTTTCTCGGTTCGGCTAGGCCCACTGATGAAGACTTCGTACGCTTGTAGGCCGTGATCGCGTGAAGGATGATGCGGATCTCGAAATCTCTGCAGATAATTTGCAGGACTTGCCCGAGAGTGGCATACCGTGCGGCGTGGGGAGATACTCAAGATACCTGGAGTGACACGAAAAGAGAGGCTGAATAATCAGGGTAAGTAAGTTTTGCCAAGTTACTTTGGTAACCATCCAACAACACCCAAGAGGGTCGGAAATGTTTCAGGCTTGAGCAATCCTCTCTCATTGTTAGATGTACTGACATTTATTATTCAGGTGGAATTGACGGAAATGGTGGTAATGGTGGAGTTTTTGGCGGTGGTAGCGGTAGTGGTGGGGGCCCGTATCTCTCAATGTGAGATGGAATGTGGAATATGTTCATTCACGCATGAAACTTTCTGATGGTTGTACTTTGGCCGGCTTTTGGCGTTTTGAAAATCAAATTGCAACAATCATGTGGAATCGCTGTTGTGCTGTGAATGACGAAAATTAGTCAATTCTGTTGTTTTTAGGCATCAAGGTTATGGACCAGATCTGGAAGCGCGGGCAACTGGCTGATCGGTATCGTTCGGCACTGGCTGCTGGCGGCTTCCAGTGCCTGAGCAGTGCATTACCAGTGGAATCCAACCACTGGCATTACCTCAGTCACCGAGCAACCAATATTCTTTGTCGGTTGTGGTGCAATCCTGCCCCAAGAACGGTTCTCAACCTGATCTGGTTTTGGTTGAAGAAGATGCGAACGGCGTCCGACACCAAACTCGGGCCTTTAATATCGAAACCGCGGAACAGTTGAATTCGTGGCTCAATGGCTTCGAGTCTCAGTTGCGCCAGATGTCGCACGTGAATTAGTACTAGGGCTGCCACCCGTGCCCGTGACGGGCACGGCCGTGGAAAAGACGGGTTTTCTACGGCACGGGCCGTCTCAAAACGGCCCGTTGAGTAGTTCAGAAAAATCCTGACGGGACGGCACGGTCAACGGCACGGCCGTGACGGGTCCACGGCCATGTAGTATTTTCCACAGGTGATTTTTCGATCTGAAAGTGATCCCACGACTTCTATGGGGTGTGTATAAACTCTATTCAGCCAATGGCGGTATTGAGCCGCTTCTTGGTAGCATAGACTCAATGTAAGCAAGGCTGGAAGTTACGTAAAGACCACAGGCAGGCAAAAAAAGCGCGAGGACAGGAAAGTGGTCAATTGGTCGGGAGCATGAGGCTGGGGTTACATAATATCAATTACAGTAACCTGCGGTACATAAGGCATTTTTTTTTTTTGTACGGTTTTGGCTAGAACAGTCGCCACGGCCTCAGTTTTTATCGGATTGACTTGGAAGTAGGCACGTTGAGATCGCACTGAAAATCCGCAGGGGATGAAGTACCGGCTTTTTTGATGCCATTACATAATGAAATTATTTCAAAAAAGTTATGGTTTTCACTAGAACAGTTGTAGCACAATGAATAATGGGCAGATTACCCTAGTTCTTGGATATGTTGTACATCTGAGCTACCGTTAGGGGACCGTAAGGCTCACAGGCAGGGGTCGGACCAAATCCACATAGTGAGCTCTACTTATGGTAGTACACAAATATTATCCTCAATAAAGTGTGCGTCGAATGAGAATCAGTGGTAATATTGCCGGGAGGAAGGTACCATCCCCTAGCGGTAGTTCAGATATACAATATATCCAAGAATTAGGGTAATCTGCCCACTATTCATTGTGCTACAACTGTTCTAGTGAAAACCATACCTTTTTTTTTGAAATAATTTCATTATGTAATTGCATCAAAAAAGCCGGTACTCCCGCGCCTTATGTACCGCAAGTTGCTGTAAGCGATATGAGTGCCGGATGGTTCTGGCGTTATGATTGGGTACTTGCCGAGCCAAATTCAGCAAAAAAAATTTGTTCGCGTTCGGCGTTCGAACGCGGTTCGAACGCGTTCAGCATATCCTACACCCGAGTGAATGCTGAACCGAACCTCCGGTTCAGGTTCAGGCATTTGCTGAACCTGAACGCCGAACGCGCGCCCGTTTCAGGTTCGGTTCAGGTTCGGACCGATTTCCGAACCGAACCTTGCCACCACTAAGTCAACCCCTGTCAACCGCCCCGTACGCTCGCAATTTTTACGACTCCCGAGTGTCTACAATGGCATTTGTGGTGGGAACAGGCGAGAACGACGCGTCTGCGGGTCGTGAAGACAAGTACCATGAACGTGACATTCACGTGGTCATTGTGATGCTGCTCTGTCATCAGTCACTGTGACATCACCAACATCTGGAAACGCATTCCAGCTGGCCCACGCCTCCACCACTCTGACATTTCCTTAAAAGGCATATCTAATCAAATCTATCTGATGGCCTTAGAAAGCAACGTCAGATACGCATGTGGGAATGTCAGAACACTGATTTCCATCGGCTCTGTAGTCTAGCGGTTAAGGTGACGGAATTGATGGGAGTGCTCCAGGTTCAATCCTGCGTGATACCTTTCTTTTCTTCCTTTTCTTTTTTGAGCCCCCGCCACACCTGATCCCCGTTTCGAGGAGTTAGGGCAAGCGCAGCGCGCCCTAACTCCGGGTATCAGCTTTGTCGTGTTGGTTAGGGTTTGGGTCGTTAGGGTTTGGGTTCAGGTTAGGAGGTTAGGGTTCGAGTTAAGGTTAGGAGGTTAAGTGTCAGGGTAGGTATCTATTGATGTCAAGGAAAAATATTGAACACTGAAAAAACAGTATGTACAGGATAAAGTAAAATACATCACATAAAAGACAGTGGAAAAGAATGCCACTCCCCTGACTTGAACCCACGCGGGCTGATAAGGTCACGTGGTGTCAGACTGGGGGAGGCGAAGGGGCGTTGCACGGTGAAGGATGTCTGCGAGGCGCGTACCCCCATGCAGTAGCACAGAGCTCAAGGAGGCCGGGTTCACTGCCGTATGACCTGTGGCAGTGGGGATTCGGCTGGGTGCTGAGCGGAAGGAAGGAGGGCAGGTTGTAAGGTAGATGAAATCCACCCTCGACAAACGTCACGTGGCGTGACCGTAACAGCTTCCTTATTCGGAGACCTCCACTCCGTTTCCCTTGTATCTCAGAAATACAAATAGATATGGCAATTCTGGCTCGATAGAAGTTTGTATATACATTAAAAGTATTTATTGTATAAAAAGTTGGGAGACACAGAGCTGTCTACGTGCACTAGATAGAGAATCATTCGCAATCAAGACGTGACTCACGTGTACATCGCAGAAAACGATGATTGGGAAATAGCATGGTGTCTGGGCTCATTTTTTGGCTAACTCTTGCCTCAGATTCAAGATTTAGCTTATAAAAAGACATCTATCGAGGGAATTTGGGCTACGACGTCTGTGGAATATTATATAGAATATCTTTGCCAGGATGTCCCAATATGGACAAAGTCACACTAAGTCATGTGATGTTTGTCGAAGGTGGATTTCATCTACCTTAACTGTATTTACAACGTGCAAACCCTCTTCTACCCAGAGTCGGGATGTTCTCAATAATCATACAGCCTGGGTTGTTTGAGAGTTACGGATGCGAGGTGCCTTGCCTCAGAAGACGGGCCATTTTTGCTGAGATCCTGGCTGGTTTTGTAGGCTTCAGACTAATGTTGCCGCAACTCAAGTCGATCAAAAACAAACTTTTGTCTATAGCCACATCACATCTGGTCAAAAGGCAAAAAATATATAGGCAATGAAGAGGGCTAGTATAGGTCCATAAGATATCCAAACTTCCTGGCAATCGGATCTTTGGTTGTGAAGAAATATTGGATTTATTGATCGACTCGGGTTGACTCGACTTTGACTCAAGTCAATCAATAAATCCGATATTTCTCACGAATGACACAGTAATATCGGGAACCTTCGGATATGTTATGCACCTACTATAACCCTACATACATCTCCCTATTTATAAGATTAAGCCTGTCCGTCTGTCTGAAGCTTTTTAAGGTCCGCCTACCAGCTGCGTTGATTGTTCCGATCCCGACGTCTTTTCAACCCAGCCGGCACTCGGCCTCGAGAGAACATCATTTTCCGGCATGTCGCCGCTTACGTGTCTGAAGCCAAAACTCCGATATTTCTCCCTAAGTGAGTCAATCAAGCTCATGATCAAGTCATGGGTTCACTTTTCTCACCGGGCAACACTTGGAAATCCGAACCCGGACTGGGACACGGGAAAGATCATGTCAAGCAGTTTTCCCTATTTATTGACAACCAACACTACTAATTTTGGGTCGGCCGATCAATAAGATTGACTGAAAAGGATTGTTGAGTCGTTCCAAATTCGACCGACACCCCCTCCAATACCTCATTACAGCATATTCAGATCGAAAACCGCGACGGTAAGATGAACTCAACGGAACCCTCATCAGGCAGCAACAAAGTTGTCTCTGGTTCAACTTTTGAGGCCATGTTCGGCGCTGGACCTGATATTCTGTTTAACAATGTGCTGTTATAGAGAACAAAAGCAATTCCGTTATGTTGAAGCAATCCGCACCGTTTGCAGCCGCAGGGTCTGCTGGTTGAATGAATATTGTTTTGAGATTTCTTCAGACCACTTCAATATAAGTTCGCGAATAATGATCATCCTAGGCAGTTCATTTCTCGTGCTGGCTATACTATTCGACAAGATTCCCTGTTCTTCAGGAATTTTTGTTGTGGTGTCGCATACCAGTCGGTAGTGAGCAGGTACCTTGAGATGTATTTGCAGGAGATGGAATTTGGGTTCACACATAGAGTTGGGTGTCATTGTTTTGGGTACATTTTTCTGGATGATATTGGAGGCAAATATACAGGAAATCCGGCTTCGTAGCAGCGCTTGACGATACGAAAGGGAATTCCACAATATGACTAGAGTGTGACGCTGCGTCAGTGTGACATTGCTGCGTCAATCACCGCGTCAACGGAAAACGTCACAACTAGTGCTGCCGCGGCTCGGCTTCGGCTGGCTCGGCTCCGGAGCCGCCTAAGCCGGCTTAGGACAGCTGGCTCACGGCTTAGGCACCTTGAGCCGCGAAAATGATAAACTCTTTAATTCAAAGGACTCGCGCCTGTAATATTTGGCTGGATGAGGGCGCAAACCTTTAGAATACGTTGACGAGCTCAGATGTGCGCGCTCTCGCTGTCAATTAGGTGAAATGACGTAAAGCCGCTGACAGTGTGTCACTCTTGTCACGATACGTGACTTTTTCGTCAACCCCATGATTGCATGATTGCGACCCAAATAGAGGATGGGGAGCATCGTCAGAGCTCTGAGAGTTACTTATTATGCTAGTAAGTGCCTAAGAAGGTATCAAGCGCTACTCATTTACCAGTTGTTCAAATCCAGCTGAGCCGCGGCTTAGCCGTGGCTTGGGCAGCTGGTTACGGCTGGCTTATTTTTGGCTCGGCTCCAGCTAGCCGAGCCGAGCCGAGCCGCGGCAGCACCAGTCACAACGTCAGCAGTAATATACGCGGAGCTAGCAACCGGCTGATCGGCATCGGTCGGCATTGCGTCTCAACGGCACGAGGCAAAGGATTCCAATGGAATCCGTCGGCCCACAGTGCGGTCTATCTCAAGTACATTGGATCTCACTGTATATCAGTGGACCATCCTTCGAAGGTTTGTCCATTGTTTTCCACCGGTTCTCACTGCATTCCAATGTAATTTGGCGTGTTGGCTTTGCTCTTCTAACGCGCCGAACTACATCGCAATCCAGTGGACTGCAATGGTTCCAGGTCATGCTCATCCCACTGGTTTCCTGTCATCTCCGATGTACACCGTTCATTTCCAATGGACCACAATGGCCCACATCTGCCATTGAAAACCAGTGGCTGTCGCTGGTTTTCGACGTGAACCGTCGGAATCCAGTGTTTACCCACTGCTGATTTCTTCATGAAATGAGTGGAATTGAATGAATACGCGAAATTTACTTGGAAAGACCTACAACTAGAATTGCCATGTTTGAACATGTAGTCTGGTGTTGCTATAACTCGTAACCCATATTTATTAACTGGATGATTTCAGAGTTCTGCCGGTGACAAACATCGGGGAATAATGGAAGACAAGCCATGAAAATTTTGGAAACTACATGGATTACATTTGTTGTTACTTAGAAGATGGTAAAATGAGTTCAGAGTAACCGCTTGCGTATTTCCATCACGAGTCGGACTTCGGCTGTCAACTAAGTTTGCCCTCGGGCTTTCAGAACTTCAGTTGCATTCCCTGGGGGCAAATTACACCCATTAGAGTTGTATCACAGTAGCTGAGGATTTTTCAGTAACATGGGATACATTTGTGTAACAACCTTTATTAATCTCCCGCCGCCTCCGCCCAAAATGCCTCAGTGAGGCCCAAATCCTTTTTCTGAACTCGTTGTTCCACTCTTTCCGCATAAATCATCATCACAACGTGAATGAAGAAGTCGTAGTTCACGTCTGACATCTGCCGCAGCTGTGACTCAAAGCCGTTGAGCCAAGAGTTCAGTTGCTCAGCGGTTTCCGTGTTAAAAGCACGAGTTTGATGTCGAGTCCCATTCCCGTCTTCCTGTACGATAATGAGATCGGGTTGGGAACCATTAAGCGGTGCTGGATTGCACCACAGTCGGCAGAGGATATCTGTCGCGCGGTGACCGATGTAGTGCCAGGCATCCACAATGAATTTAGTGGTAGCAATCCACGGACTGTTGGGGTTCTGAGTAACGATGTGTCGCAGTAGGCTACAGGCGTCGTCATAGGCGATGAAACTGGGTTTGGATTGAGGATGGTCGCTCCAGATATTATCCAGAATTCGGAGGACCTGGGGAGAGCTCTCAGAACGGTAACATTTACCCCAGCCAACGGGATATCCGCATGCCCATTGAACCGTTTGTAAGCAGTAAATGGTCTTTGCCTTGAACGTGTGAGCGACCTGTTCGCCAGGAGTGTCTCCAAGTGCAGGCAACTCGACGCGAAGTTCAGGTCCCGATCTACTGGCTTCCTCTTGTTGCCGGCGCATGACACGTTGAACGCCTGGAAAGGACAGGCGACCAAATCTGTTTTCGTATTGACGGTGCCAGTCGATATGCGACTGCGTATCACAGGTCAACGCACCCGGGGAGTGAACTTCCTGCCCGCATGGAATGATACCACAAACATCTTTCAGGTGTAAGTGCGCATCGCAAAAGCGGCCGTCCTTGTAATTGACCAACGGCGCCTCGCACATATCTAAGGCGCATTTCTATTGCCAGTCAACTTGAATAATCACATGAGATGGTTTCGAACGTACGCGATGTTTGATTGTTTTGCCGTCCATAACCGCAAGGCGGATATATCCCGAGGTAATCCTTGAGGAGGTGCTTCTTGCTGTTGCGGTATAGGTAATTGCGCAACAGCTGGATCGTCACTTGGAAGCGGGTTCTAATTCATGTAAGTTATATGCGCAGGCACAAGGGTAGATCCACTTACTTCGTCACTCTCTGGCCTGGGAATTCCAGCCACTGCAGCGTCGTCGCCCAATATCACTCCTTCATTAACAAGGTCCGAGCGGTAACGCTTAACGTGCGTGCATTCGACGCATCCATGCGACATTGCAGCGTTGAGAACACCGCCATTGACACCGATAGCTGCCCGCTCGGTTTCAGATAGTCTGCGGGTACTCGGGTGGGCATCACACGAGAAGTCGGGGTCTTTTCCGTGGAAGAAGAGAAGTCGGCGTGAGAAATGCTCCATGAAAAGGCGCTGAGATTGGCGGTAGGTCAGTTTGCGGCTGGATCCCATTGAATCGTTCAACCAATCCGCAAAATTTGACCATCCAGAATGAAAGCGATTCAGAGCGCTCTCTTGGTAGACAGCGATTTGCCTATGAACCCAAATTCCTTTCCGCGAGACACGGATGTAGGTAGGTGCCATCTCCAGACGTTGGCGGCGGTGATTGTTCTCGTCCCGGTAAGTTATCCGGTCAGGATAGTAATCAGCCTGACATGTAGCACAATGCGCTACCAACAGGTCTGCCTGAACCCAGTGGAATGTCTCGTCCAGTACCCAGATCGTTTGCGCCTTCTGTCGGCGACGTAAGGTGGGAATAATATTCAAATCTGCGGCAGGACAAAGGATGCAGGACAAGCGTGGGGTGCAGAGAAGTGGGCGAGAAGCTGGGGATGGTGCTGCGAGATTTTCTGGATTGAGACCGAGCATAGTATATAGCGGCCCCAGATCCGCACAGATGTATTCCGCATATTCCTGCCCACGATCTATTCCAGTGGCCCACGGAGAAGAATTCGAGTCTTCCACTGCAAATGCGGCGACAAGGAGAGCTAAGACGCTATTCAGCCATGCAGTTTGGGACCGTTGTCGCGGTTGTCGCCGCTGATTCAAATGCAGCCGCAGGAGTGGATAAAGTGAGATTATGACGCCAAGGAGATATAAGGCTTTCTCCAAAGATAGATCACTGGGGAAAAACAGCTGTAGGATGAGTATAAGGTCACGGACAGTCGCCGCCATTGGTATCGCGACAGTGAAGAAGAGAGCCGAAAGATATTTACGTGTCTTCCATTGATGGTTACGGCGCTGAAAATGCCGCCGTCGAAAGACCGTGTCAAAACGCAGGTCTCGCATGAATGGCAGGCTGTTCTATCAAGTAGAAATTTCCCTTCTGATGTCTTGGACTATCTCGCAATTTCCTCCCGAACTCATTTAACAGCCCAGCGAAGTTATAACCCCCCCAAAAGACCGAAGATATTCGCATTTGGCAACAGGAACAAGTCAACTAGCAATATATCGTCACGAAAGGCCTAAATAAAACTTGGTACTCCCACTAATCGAGCTCGTGCGACGTCACTCTTTCCTTGTGCCCTGCTTTCTTCCTGCCCGAACGGTCACGATGTTCATCCACGCTGGGGGAGCGAGACGACCTCATGTATTTGCGTGAAGGGCCCTCGCTGCGCGAGCCAGACGAGCCACGACGGCGGCGGATTTTTCGGTGCGAACTACCCTTGTCGGATCTGCGATGGTTGCGATGATCTTCCTGGATGTGCTCCTTGAAGCGAGCGGACTTCATCTTTCGGAAGGAGCTGTCATTCGTCTTACCGCCGGATTCAACCCAGGCAAGCGCATCGGGATCATTCTGGAGCATTTCGGGGGTGAAGTACTTGTCGATGTCAGCGGTACTCGACGTCTTGAGATTGAGAGCCTTCTCGAGGAAGAATTCCTTCTTGAATTTGATTCCAGGATATTCGGTCGAACCTTGAGACGTTGTCAGAAAATGATAATGGAATAAATCTGAACTCACCACGAGGGACCCTAAACCCTCCGTGCGTCAGGCTCCACTTCTGATCTTCCATAAACTTCATCACCGCCTCCTGCGCCAAATGCCGGTCGAGCATCTGGCCCGCAAAATTGCAGCGCGCCCATTCCTCCCCGAAATCGGGGATATCGGGTACCGCTTCCTTGACTTTGCAGTGAACGAACTGAGCGAAACGCTGGCGCTGGGCAGCCGACGCGTTCGGGTGCATCGGGTCATGCGCCGCGCGGTCATTTGCAATGTCCAAAGGGATGTCGGAACCCGCTCCACTGAATACCTGGGAAGATTGATCAAAACTGCGACAGATAATGCAAAAAACAGGGAGTACCTTCGGGCCATCCCGTATATCGCCCTATTTCAAAAATTGGAATCAGAACCATGAGCACGACTGAGTAATAATGAAGGTACACACTACAGGATTCTCCGCGTGCCCCTGCGCGCGAATTGAATCAGAATAAGAAACAGAACGTGAAATAAAGCGGTTACTTACCCCATGACTGTCGGTTTGGCCCGCAATGGCGCCACCAGTCAGTTGGTCCCAGAATATATCACATTCGAAGGTCCCTTCGTCCGAGGCACGAAGGGTATACTCGTTCATAGCATTCACCTTCAAAGCGCTCGCGGAACCGTCTAGGAGAGCGTCGATTTTACCGAGGTGGTGGTGCTGAGGGTCATCGCGTATGTTGGGCCGGTAGAGACGTCCATTACGCTCTAGAGAAATCTCGTCAATCAAACATAGAATAGGATTGGAGTCGCAGTCACCTTTGATTGGAGAATCATTCTTGATTACAGCAGGGATGAGCTTCGACAGCAAAGCAGAGTACTTCTTGCTACCGTTCACGGTGGTCGAAAGCTGAACGGGGAAGTCGTCAACGATCACCTGCCGGAGGGTCTTCTTGTGGTCAAGTTCGTCGTAGAAATTGACATGGATAATGCCTGCAGTGGGTCGAGTTAAGGTTAATAACAGCAACCCACGGCTGACTTACCTTTAATCCCCTGATGATTGTTGACCGTCTCGCCTTTGATTTCGGGCTCAGGAGTGCCAACAATGTCGTGCAGGACAGGATCGACTGCTACGCCCGAATTAGAGCCTAAAAACAATACTGAGGTGAGGCGATGTAAAATATATGAGAACACTTACCGTCTTCATGCTCGGACTCGGTAGCGACGTGTTTATGCTCTCCCGACGAAAGCTTCGCAAAGGACGGGGGGGATCGGTCTTCGCGTTATGTGCGAGCAGGATTTTATTTGCGCTGGTCCCGAAATGAGATCAGCTTCAGAGGATAATCTGCAATTTTTTTGGCTTACCCGGTTGCGGCAGGTTGGGGCTTCTTTCCCTCGACCTCTTCCTCAGCCGCCTTGGTGGCACTGGTCTTGACATCGTTCTTGGGGCTGGAGCGATGGGCAAACAGAGGTAAGAGGTGAGAGTTGTCCGCAAGCTCGGGATTCTCCTTGATATGACGCTGGATGGCGCGCAGGAGGGCATCCTTCTTGAGCGTAGCGTCCAATTTCATGAACACAGCAATGCTCTGAAGCTCGCCAATGAGCTTCTTGTTGAGGGGACGATCTGAGAGCACAAGCGGAGGGTTGACCGGAGTGGACATGGTGGGCAAGAAACAACGATGCCGCCTGACCGCCCTTGGAGATTTAAGGTAATCACTGGAAATCACAGGAAAAGGTCGCCAACATGGCACGATGATGGCGTATTTTGCTTATTGGGGCAGCAGCATATGGACCTGAAACACAACCAGCAGTCTGCAGTGGAATCCAGCAGTATACGGTGGAATCCAGTGGATGTAGACGCGAAAGGAGTCCGGTGATCTCCGGTGGTGATCAGTGGAATCTGTCAATCCCAGTGATACACAGTGCACAGCACTGCCTATCAGCGTCCGCCAACGGCCGCCAGTAACCAGTGGTGGCCATCGGTGGCCGCCAGTGACTTTGCTAGTGGAGGGTATATTACTCAACGTCAGTCAAACGTCAGTGCAACGTCAAAACGTCACTTTCACCCTGCCCCTTACGTCTGGCAAGGGCATTCAAGTTGGAAGGTTCTGGGTAAATTTGGGCAGCTAATTGCCGCGTTGTCAGGGAGAAACCATCGTCAGGACCAGAGCAACCCACTTGTTGTGAGAGAGTCCTGCTGATGAACTGTGATGCTATACGGTGAGCTCGAGCCAATCGATAATAACATCCGAGACGCACCTTCGTGCGCTAGACGGGCGGGTGAGAAATAGGGACCGGTATTCGCCTGCGGGAGAAAGCCGGAGTCAATCGACGCAGGCGGTTGGTCCCCGAATGCGTCGAGCTGTGTGCCAGCCGCCAGGCCTAGGTCCTGTTGAGGGATTGTCCACTGTGTCATGAGGGTCAGATCAGAGGTCCCGTTGTGTACATATATCTCACCTCTCCGGCAGTCGCAGGTATGGGTATTCCGCCGAATAAATCAGACGACGTAATATTTGCTGATACACAAAGCAAGTCAGCTAAAGACGAATCACGAGATCCTCCTATATACGCACCCCGGCTGCTCTGTGTTTGGGGCTCTTGTGCTTGACGGAGAACAGCGTGGGTGAGCGAGTTGAAGAGTTTTATTTAACACGGGACTGACACGTACCGGCCTGGGCAGACGATATGGCATCGTGGGCTAGGAGGATATCAGGGGAATCGAGACCATGCACGACAAGCCGACGCACCAGTGGGCACTCCAGACACCATTTCCTCCTAATCATTAGAACGGGCGGGAGTTAGATAGCGCGACCAATACCTGATACACCCCGTGGGCTGAGCTGTTGACGTCTGAAAACACATATGCTGACAAGTCCGGACGGGCGACGTCCGGGGCATTGTGGACGTCTGCATCTGAAATGAGTAGAATGGATCAACCAAAGATGCAATATTAATCTGGCGGACGTCACACACCAGCGTGCCCCACATCGCGGGCTGTGTCAGACGTCGAGATATTGGTAGTCACTGACTATGTTTGAGGATCGGTGCGCCACGCTGGCTCGACTTCAAGGCGCGTTCGACTGCTTCAGAGTTCGCGTTCTCGCCGAGAGCAATCGTGGCTGCATTGTCCTTGTTGGCAAGAAGAACTGGTGGTGTCAGACCTAGCTCCGGCCACGCGGCTTCCATCCCTACAACGCCTGCTCGGGTGCAGTTGTGGTCCTTATGCTCGCAGCAACCGGAAACGACGACACGAGTGAGGAGCTCTTGACGAGATTCTGGCAGAGAGTTGAATGCTTGGGAGCCCATATGAGCAACAAGGGATTGTACGGCCTCAGCGCGAAGATCTTCCAGGAGGGATCTGAATCATAATGTCAATTCTGAAAGCAGTTGGAACAATCAAAGAATATCTCGGGTCCAGCCCATCTGGATCGTCACACGTCTCTTTTACGACCTCCCAAAGCGCAACCCCCCCCCTCCGCATCGGTCATAGCCTCCAATTCCTTCTTTCCTAAGTCACCTTCAACCACCAACTGTTTCTTGTCAATACACTTCGCGGCGGCGAGACGGACATCAGTTGCATGGTCCGAGTTGTATGCAACATATTTCCGCCAAAGGTCGTCGGCTTCAAATGAATAGCCTTCCACCGAATCTCGGCGGGCAAGCGGACTCTTGCTGTAAATCTCGGCGATCTTCTGAGTTGCCACTTCCCATCCTTCGTACTGGCTTTGCGCTGTGTGATCGAGTGCATGATCTACCTCGACTACGCTTGTTCGGAACGTCGTTTCCGGCTCTGTCGGGTCCGTACTGTACGTGGGAGCTGCGTAAGTGACGTGTCGAGCTTCGTACTTGATGTTGCGATGGCTAGTCCCATCGCTGCTGAGACAAATGGCTTGAAAACCGGCTAGATCAAGACGCAGGCAGAATCAGAGTAGAAGCGGAGTGTTACCCTTTGCACGCGCCAACTCATGCCCAAGCTGAAGTCGAACTTTTATGCCAGCCTCGGTGATGATACACCCGACTGTGCGGCGGCTCATAGCGCGTTTGATTCTGATGCCTAGGATCTTCCCGACTCGAACCAGCAACGGACCGAGGCGAGACTGCGCGCAGCTGGCACGCGTGAAAGCGAGCGCAAGTGTTCGGTACTGAGAGTTATAGGTACGCCGGGTCATTCCAGACCATTTCGATTTCCGTTTCAAGTCCTTTCGGAGCTTATCGACCGTTGTTTTGGCGCGTTTAACTCGCATCTGTGTCGCTCGAAGTGATCTGTGCAGATCCTTGTTCTTTTGTCGTTGCGAGTACAGAGCGCCGTCGAGCCTAGAAATAGTTGAGATAAGGGACTCCATGCGAAGCGCCTCAGATTTGGAAAGTTTTTCGGCCGCTTCGGCGCGTAGAACGGCAGCCAATAACTGCTGCTTGACGGATGCTTGTTTTGCCGCCAGAATCGATTTGTCGCGGACGAGCCTGTTGATGCGCTGGTTCTTTTGGCAGATGATAGATTCCTGCTCGAATATACGGCTCTGTGCCTCTTGTAAATCGTCTGTTACGGTTCCAAGTTCATGAGAGATCGAGGTATTCTGTTCCTCGAGAGATGAAATGAGTAATGCAGACTGGTCGAGTTCGGTGGAAAGACGAGAATTTTCAGCAATCAAATGAGAGTTATGAGAAGTTAGAGATAATATCTCGTTGTACATGTCGTTAATTCGTTCTCTGAGCACTCAAACAGATTGCTGGGCACGAGTGGCAGTTCGAGGAGGTGAATTCGCAGGTGAGCGTCCGAGAATATTCTCTTTCGACGAGCACTTATTTTTGACGTCACGAGCAGCGGAAAGGGCATCTAGCTGCTTTTGGCCCTTTCGTTTGCCCATCGGATGTCGTCCAGTCGTATGAGCATGAAGGAAAAGCGCGACGCGTCGAGGTCGTGTCGGAAGCGATGGTGTTACGGGTGACAGAGTAACGCCAAATGATCCCCGCTCGGGACGGTGCATCACGTTCTAGGCACCCCGGGCATCACCGCGTTTGATGTATCGGCCAAAGAGATAAGATGGTCAACCATAAAGTGGACAGAGGATTTTCCTCGGGGCGCAATAGTTGCTGCACGGCGAGCGAAATACGGTCAAAATTGCAAGCCATTTTCTTAGTTCTCAATATTTTCAAAATCGGGTTGTCCGTTTGGCTCGAATGCCAATTTTATAAAAATCGGAGGTATCGGCTTAATTTTCGCGAAGTTGCGGCAGCAATTGGGCCGAGTTTAAGAAGGCCCGAAATCAGAAACCAAGTGCAATCGAGAACAAACAAGACCAAGCTGCACGCTTTTCGATCGGCAGATGCCCACCCCCATTTGTAGTAACCAGATTAAGTCTTTTTGAATAAATGCGGAGCGAGATCCGGTACACAGAAGTGCAGCACGATATGTAACACAACAGATACGACAAGAGAGTTGATGGAATGCCGTCACAGAAAGCTTAAAACCATTGTCCACCAAAATTAAATTCTGTTTTGTGCGGTAGGCAGAAGGGCTGTTGGGTCACATTAGGAAAAAACCAAAATGGCCCCATAGACGAACAGGCGACTATCTGGGTCTATGGCGGTCTATGGCCGGCTATAGGAGCGCCTGTGGGCACTATGTCTTACTATGAGACGCTATGACGGTCTATGAATTTTAGTCGTTGCTATCATCAGCTATGACTGTCTATGAATATCATTGCAAACTATCAGGATCTATGATACACAAGTACGCAGCGAGGAGTATTTTATACATGAAGCAAGTTACCAAATTGATTGGTACGCGTATATACTGGCCCAATTATTTACAAAAAATGAATTACACTCATCTAGGACAGCGTCCGAGGTCCACTGTGGGTTAATGTCAGGCCTACCGAAGTTTGGGAACAGCTGGCATGTCTGGCGCATCAGGAAAACCCAAAATTGCTATGAGGTCTATGAAACTCGGAGAGGGGTGGGTACCTTTCTATGGTGGGCTATGGTGGTCTATGGGACACCCTATAGACACTCATAGCACTCATAGCATGAATGGCTTTGAAGGGCTATCATAGCTATGAGTGTCTATAGGGTGTCCCATAGACCACCATAGCCCACCATAGAAAGGTACCCACCCCTCTCCGAGTTTCATAGACCTCATAGCAATTTTGGGTTTTCCTGATGCGGATGTCGGTCAAGGGAATTACCGCCCCTCGTATGGTGCCATCGGCAAGAGGAGGAGGCCTCTTTACAGCGTACATCTCATGGTTGGTTTCGTGGGAGGGCTTGAAGGATGAAAACCACTCAACGTATGCGAGCGGGTATTGAGGCCAGGAAGGATGGCCACTGGACAAGGTTTTTGGCAGTTGAAATACAACCTTGACACGACCAACTCGCATACCTAATTGCAAGAAGTAAAATTAACATTGTTGGATACGAGAAAGTGGTAAAGGCGGAATTACCTGTTAGCCCGGTAGCTGCGCCGTCCTTTTTTCTCGGGCTATCACAGTATCAAACCGAGCGGGGGATGTCAGGTCGGAAGGGCGGGAAATAACGGTTTGATGCCCTTCCGTCGAAACGGCTTCATCGACAGGATCAAAAAAAGTGGGCTTAAACTTGTTGAATGGCTCGTAATGCATAAGTTCATAATGCATAGCTTTCGGAGGTCCACCGAACAGCATTTTGCCACGCCATGCATTATGAGCCAGTCGACTGTAGTTAACTCTATACCGCCAATGATAATTCATGATTCATGAGTGGTCGCACAAGACAAGTTTAATTGCGGTTACCTGGTGGTTCAAACGAACATGAAGGAATACCACCCCGGCTGTTGCCGAATTCTCACCAACAATAACTCTAAGTTCTCATTGTTTGTGAGGGGATTTTGGTTCTTGAATCAGCTCTGAAGAACGTCACAAATACATTTAAGTTTTCTAGCCCTGAAACCGGGTCATTCGGGTTAAAGGGGACTGAGGGCGGTCATAAAGTCGAAATATGGTTGAAAATCGAACGAATAATGAAGGTTAGCCCAAATTATTGTTCTTCTGGGCATTTGGGTGAATTTATGATGACAAATAGTCTGAGAGGGGAATAAAAACCTTCCGGGACACCAGTTCCCATTTGGTCGTCCTTAAGAGCTCAATACAGCCCTGCTAAATCGCTGCAAACGAGAATTCTTGCCATTGTGGAGCAAGTATTTCGACAAGAATCCCTTGCACCAGTAAACGACCTAATTCACAGACACAGAACCCGTCCTCAGTCAAATCAGAGCACAGAAATCATCACGCCCAGAAATTCACAGTCATGATCAATAGATGTCAGAATCAGCCCACGAAAGCCGGGAACAAACGGAGTAACGAAGGGGACAGAACAAGCCGCCATCAGAGCGATTATCATTACCGGCCCAAAATAGTTATCTCTTGTTTGTCTTGTCTTGTCTCGGACCCACAGGAAGACGTCCTTTCTTTCCACTTGCTTTTGACACGCATAACCTATGGCGAATGAATGATTGATCACGCATTAGCGCCCTACACGCTTTTTCATATGGACAGTACATTGGAAATGGGCAGAAATACGATCATAAAATAACTGCGACGAAGAAAAATCAGATTTTTGCGTTTGGAAACGAACTTGAACTAACCGTGACGAAAAAATGTGGTGATCAAACGGCGGGCATTCACAATCTTCACGCATTCGCAATGCGACACGAGAACAGTGCTGAATTTTCAAGCGACGAATTCTACCGAGGCGGGAGAAAGCGAAAGTAAGCGGCGTAGAACGCAGCGAAGGGGTGGAAACTAACGAGACGCACACGATGATGTGTATCTACGCGAAAGTCGAGGAGTGACCGCAAGCTCAAGCCTGTGAAGTTGCCTTGAGTTTTGTGAATCCAAACCATGGTTAGAACAGGAGTTTGCATAGTGGATACATACTGGGTTTTCTGTAGATGCTGTGCACGTTTTCGGCGTCCGTTGGTTCGTTCGAGCTACCATGTTTGATAACGAAAGAGATCCAGCTCGTCGCACGACGCATCCATATCCGGGCCACATATGCGTGGGAGTACTAGACCTTGCGGTTGTTTGGAATTCTCGACGTAAAACGCCACTCGCGTGAGAAGGTGCTTCAGACATTTCGTTTGATACTTTCCTCCTTCATGCAGCGTGTCCCGCCGCCGGTTCTCGATCTCTACGAGCACCATCAAATCAAAAACGATGTCGGCCAAGTGTCCCGCCGCGGAACCGCTGAGGGGATCTCGTGAGGTCAACAGGAACTGCTCGGAGTGCGGGCCACAGTATCCGTCGAGTGCCTCCAACAGGATTTGTGACAACGGATGCCAAGTTTCAATGTACCAAGAAGTTTGAAAGGCGATCAACATAGTGAGGGAGTTCGTTTCTTGTGCCATAGGAAAAGTTTCTATTGCGTCAATGAGCGTCCTTGTAATATCCGGGTGAGGTTCGATCCGTGAGACTATGAGCGAAGATCCGTGAAAAAGCAAGGCGGTTCTGTTGAGGTGAGCCGGCAAGCATTCATATATCTCTTCAATGTCCTCGTCCGAGTACTCGCCAAGGCCTCCGGACAATCCCTGCCCCAGGACAAACAAACACATCGAGGCAAGCGTAGGGACGCGGGCTGTGCGCTTGACACCGAATCCCGCCAATTGGGCGTGATCTCCGGAGTGCTCGAAAAACCGTCGTATGCACCAAAGGCGAACTTGCTGATTACTGTGGGTGTTTTCTGGCCTGCGATTGTGGCGGGTGCGTTTGGAGTAGGTTATGAGTCTTCGATTGGTCTGACCCGGATCGACCGACTGCAACTCAAGACCGTGACTGGGTCGGATTGAACCCGAAGCCGTATTACAGATTATTTCGGGTCGGTCCGGCAGGGATAAGCCAATAGTCAACCAATTTAGCACCTGGAAAGGAATCAGGACACTTCAAAAGATTCTGAAGAGACAGTTCGAACTGAAATTCTCCTGGCTATCACGCCAAGAGAACCCGGGCAGAATCCGGGTCGAAACGGCACCAAACGGTTGGATTTACTGTTTGAAAATTGAAAAAAAAATCCCGCTCGCGTTGCTTCCAGCACCTCTCTTCTGGTTCAGTAAAGTCGGACTTGCCCCGGGATGACTTCAGCTGAAGGAAGGGGGGCTACGACATTTTAAGCACTCCGGTACACTCTTCGCAACGTCACGGACAGTTCCAATATTATACCTTGCTCTCAAGTTTAATCTAATGTAGGCGAAAAGAGGACTAGTAAACTCGGATGATTAATATCTCTCCCTCGGGTTCCTAGCGAAGATGTTCACGAATATTCCACGTGTTCAAGATTCAGCGCATCTTGGTCCCTTTGACACGAGCACCCTCCTAGGCCGCCTTCA
>JARJLF010000684.1:0-147985 GCA_029378395.1 Mycena leptocephala | reverse complement strand
GACGTACGCCGCCGGACCTGTTAACTCGGATAAGTCAACTTGAAAACTTGATGCACACACGAGCGAAAGGGCCCGCGGAGCAAACTGGCGTGGATTTTCATTGAATCCGATGAAGGGGGCTTTACCACGTAAAAAGCCTCCCGAGGAAACAAACCGAAAGACCAGTAAAAAGCCAGAGCAAGCACCAATTCAGACAAGCGTTGAAGTTGAGGCGCCAGTAGTTCCAGCTGCTGAAACCATCATACCAGAGGTTGAAAAACCCAAAGAGAAAGTCAAAAAGCCTAGTCGAAAAGTCACCATTGAGGAAGTGGAGGATTCAGACGACGAGCGAGACCTAGGTCCGCCCAGACAGGAGTTTCATCGGGAACTTCCGTTCCGGGACGTCGAACCTTTAGGAGACGTTCATCGCCCTGAGGTCTTACCTCCTAAACCTGTCGAACCTGCGGAAAAGCCCCGGGAATTTGGTAAACGCAAGCCGAGAGGCCCGCGGGATACGAAAGTAGAAGATCTGGCCAATGCAGATATTTTGAAATCTATCCGCGATACCATAGTTCCGGTTCGTCTTGGAAGTTTGATAGACAGTAATCCTAAGATACGGAAAGCTTTAGAGACAGGCACGCCCAAGTCCAGACGGCCTAATTTTGTTCAGACCACAGAAGGAGACGTACTGGCAGCTAAAGTGAATAACTTCATGGCTAGAAGGGTGGCCGCGGTCGATGATGATGAGCCGCGGACGGACCTGGAAAGTTCAGATGAAGACTCTAGTGTTCGACTCGTGGAAACGAATCTTGTAACATTAGACCAAGATGGAAACATCTGCCAAGTGTTAATGTTTGACACTTTCCCTGAAATTGTGACCAGTTCCACTCACGAGTTGGAAGAAGGAAGCATCATAGTAGGGGATCCTGTCTTACAGTACTTCGAATCGTTGGCGGAGGGGGAGACGCCTAAGGAAATAACCATTCCGGTGGCAGAACTCTCTGGCCTACTTCGTTGTTTGCACCCAGATATCAAGGGACTGATTATTGAAGCCATCACTGACTGTGGATCACAAATTGTGTCCATGAGTGAGGAAAAGGCGATAGAACTCAGGCTTAAGTGGGACCCCTCGATGAGGATTCTCATGCAGGCAGCAAACAAACAGTACCAACAAACACTTGGGCTAGCAAGGAATGTGCCTTTCAAGTTCCGCGGCATTACGCTGTACTTGCAAGTGCATATATTGAAGAATGCTCCATACGAAGTTCTTCTTGGAAGACCGTTCGAAATGTTGGCAGAAACTATCTTTGCTAGTAAAAGAAATGGAGATGTAGAGGTTACCATTACGGATCCCTACACGGGGAAGCAAACTACACTTGCTACGCATCCCCGCGGCCATCTCCAGAAGATAAAAGACCAAGCCGCGGCTAAGGAAACCAAAGTCGTTCCGCAGGATTTTTTAGAACTCTTCAATGAACTCGACGAAAGGGAGAAGTAATGACAGCCTGGGATTATGACGATAAAGGGGAATTAGTGTGCGTAGGCTATGGCATGCCAAAAGATGGATTGGCATCGACAGCAGATGAATCGCCGGATGGCATATTTGTGCGCCTCACAGGGAATCGTTGCAGGAGATACCGAAGCCTCGGCACTGTTAAATCAGTACCTAGGTAACGCTGAAGTGGAGCAAGGCATGGAAGTCTTTGTTTTCAACGAAGCAGGTGTCCCTAATAAACCTAAACCACCGAACCGTGTGAAAAAGTCTGTCCAAGCTGGTAAAATGGCTCGGAAAGTGAACTTGATGAATCAACGGGTGGGGAGTAAGCACAAGTGGCCTCGGGCGGCCACACAAAAGAAATCTCCGTTGGTACCAGAAGTACCTAGACAGGTTTTAATGCAGGAACAAATATATGGTCCTTCGGAAGAAGCAGAAACCTATAACGAGTTCCCCGCGGTCGCTGAAACAGCCACCGCGGCCGGACGTAAGTACCGCGGCGCCTGTCACAACCGAGAGTAGTTTCTTAGGAAAGAAATACAAACCGGTAGCGGATAAAGTCAAGCCCATATTGGGAGAACTAGACGCGAAATTTCGGATTGAACGAAAGATTACAGGGGATCCGCTGGCAAATATGCCAGTGTTAGATCCAAACCCACCTGACTTCGTACCAACCGGAAGATTACCGCGGAACGTCGAGAAGCCTTCCGTGAAGTACATAACATCGGTTTCGTAGAACCCGAAGAGATGAAATTTGCGGAGTACTTTATGATGAGACATGAAGGGCACTTTGCATGGGATGAAACAGAGCGGGGACAGTTTAAACATGAATTCTTTCCTCCAGTTGAGATGCCGGTGGTGAAACATACACCTTGGGTCTGTTCGCAGATTCCCATACCTCCTGGACATTTTACAGAGTTCTGTCGTAACATTAAGCTCAAAATTGATGCTGGTGTGTATGAGCCTTCGAACTCCTCGTATCGTTCCCCAATCTTTGCTGTAATAAAGAAAGATGGCAAGTCGCTCAGGATAGTGCACGCATTAGAAAGGTTGAATGAAGTTACTATTCAACATTCTGGTGTAACTCCTGGGACTGAACATTAGCAGAGCATTTTGCAGGCCGCGCTTGCGGTGCCGCGCTGGACATGTTCGTAGGATATGATAACAGAGACTTAGCGGAAGGATCTAGGGACTATACCACGTTCCAGACTCCCTTCGGGCAATGAGACTAGTGAAATTACCTATGGGTTGGACCAATTCGGTGCCGATATTCCATGATGATGTAACGTACGTCCTCAGGGAAGAAATTCCACATGTCACCATTCCCTACATCGATGATGTACCCGTCCGCGGGCCGGAGACTCGCTATGAGACTGCAGATGGAGATTATGAGAGAATCCCCGAGAATCCTGGCATTAGACGGTTCGTCTGGGAACATTTCCAGAATTTGAACCGCATAGTCACTAGAATGGCTTATGCAGGGGGACTTTTTCAGGCAAGAAACTTGTGTTGATCGCAGATTTGTTCACAGTAGTTGGACATCTGTGTTCTTACAAGGGCAGGCTTGCGGATCCAGATAGAATTGAAGTGATCAACAAATGGGGCCCGTGTACCAATTTTACGCAAGTAAAGGCGTATCTTGGAACGGTTGGTGTATTGCGAAGTTCATAGAAAAATATGGAGACATTGTATCACCAATAAACGAGTTGACCAAGAAAGATGTACCATTCGAATGGACCGCGGCATGCGACGAAGCTCAAGCAATGATACGTGAAAAGTTGAAAAACTGTCCCGCGCTGAAGCCATTGAATTATCTATGGGATTCAGATATTGTCTTGCAGGTTGACACGTCTTGGAGAGCTGTTGGTATAATAATCTATCAACTAGATCCAGACGACCCTACCAAGAAGTATTATGCGAGATTTGCGTCAATAACGCTTGGGAAAACTGAGGCTAACTACTCGCAACCAAAGAGGGAGCTCTACGGTTTAATGAGGGCGTTGGAAGCAATGTATTATTACATCTTCGGGGTCCGAAGGCTGGTAGTAGAATCAGATGCCATGTACATAAAGGGGATGCTTAAGCATCCAGGCATGGGTCCGAATGCAACTATAAACAGATGGATCGAGAAAATCTTGATGTTCCAATTCAAGTTGAAACATGTGCCAGGTGTAACCTTCGCTCCAGATGGACTCTCAAGGAGAGATCCCATCCTGGAGATGAAGTGTTCCCTAACTCGGAAGAAGGCTATGATCAGAACGAGCCACCATTGGATCATGAAGACTCTGATAAAACAGGTCGTCAACCTTTGGAATCGAGGAATTCAAGCACTTGATTGATACGAGAGGCGGATATCTGCAAATGGGATCTGAAGCCGCGGGCTTAGAAGATTTTGCTGAGGAGGTTTTCCTCACGGCAACTTTGGAAGCTGGCGTATATAAGAAACGCAAGGAGGCTTATGCTAAAGAGGGTCTGGAAGTACCTCAGTACGTACAAATGGCAGAACCTTTGATTCCAGATTTGGAATTAAAGTGGAACGCGGAAAAACGTGAACCCTACAAAGAGGATCACAGGACCGCGGGCATGAAAAGACAAGACAACAAGTTAATGCTCGTTAAACGATGGTTAACGGATCCAATGATTAGACCAGAGGGTATGAATGATGATCAGGAATACCGCGCTTTTATGAGATTCGCCTCACATTTCTTTTTGAAAGGGGGGAGGATGTATCGTAAGGCGATTGGTACCGCGCATCAGCTAGTAGTTGACAAAGAGCATCGGATGTACATGATGAAGGCTGCACATGACAGTCTTGGACACCGCGGCATTTTCGCAACGAGAGAGCTGATAGCACTGAGATTCTGGTGGCCAGGTATTGAAGCAGATGTGTCTTGGTATGTAACCACATGCCATTTATGTCAAGAACGGCAGCATGTTTTGTTGAAAATACCACCAGTAGTTACCCATACACCTAGTCTGTTTCAAGTGGTCCATGTCGATGTAATGGTCATGGGACAAGTTTCCAATAAATGTGGACTTGTTGTAGACGCACGAGACTCTCTATCTAGTTACGTAGAGGGGCGGCCTTTAACCAAGGACAAAGCACCAGCATTAGGCATGTTTCTCTTAGAGGACGTCATATGTCGGTGGGGATGCCCGCGGATGTTTGTAACAGACAATGCGCCACAATTTAAACAAGCGGTTAAATGGCTGCAGGAGAAATATGGGATTCCTCATATATTCGTCTCGCCGTATAACTCGCAAGCCAATGGAAAGATAGAAAACGGGCACTTCTCCTTGAGACAGTCGCTGTTCAAAGCCACGGTGGAAATCCAGCCAAATGGTTCTGGTTTTTCATGATCGTACTTTGGGCAGATCGAATAACTGTACGAAAAGGAACGGGATGTTCACCATATTTCATGGTTACTGGAGCGCATCCAGTTCTACCATTAGATATCGAAGAAGCCACATGGCTGGTTGAATATCCTGGAAGGGTATTGACTGACTCAGAATTAATCGGACTCCGAGCACAGAGTTTGGCAAAACATGTTCAACATGTAGAGGCAATGCGGAAACGCGTTGATCATGCCAAACGAGTATCTGTTAGGAAATACGAAAGATATCATGAGGCGTCAATTAAAAACTATGATTTCAAACCAGGAAGATTAGTTTTAGTCCGTAACACTGAGGTGGAGAAATCATTGAACTCGAAAATGACACTTCGATACATGGGACCTATGGTTGTTATCAGAAGAACCAAAGGGGGTGCATATTTAGTCGCAGAAATGAATGGAGCGATGTTTCATGATAGGATTGCAGCCTTTAGGGTCATTCCGTATGAAGCGCGTTACAGTATACAACTGCCGGCGAATATTCAAAAGTTCATTGATATTTCCGAGAAAACCTTGCAAGAACTTGTTAACCAAGATGACCCAGCGTCTGATTCAAAGAAAGCTAAGAAGAAGTACAAAGGCAAAGATCTGCAATTCGACAAAGTACGACTGCGGGTAACACCAGAAGACTTCGAAGAACCTGAGACTTCAGAATCAGAGGCGGATGAGGAAGAAGAACCGTTTGGACTAGACGCCGTGGCCGAAGATACGGGCCGCGGTTCTCCAAACGAGTTCGGAACAAGGCCGCGGTGTCTACATGACGACGGTTCCAGTGAAACTAGGATCGTAGGTCAAGCCCGCAGTAGTGTCAAAAAGAAATGAAAGACGAACGTATAAGTTTCGGTTGCAAGACCTTCTCCGTTGGGAGACAACTGCTCGATACGCTCGCGGCAATAATCCAGGACGCGCTCATCGTAATTCAGCTGAGCGAACTGGACAGATAAACGGCGTACGGCCTCGGCATCGGTCTGAGCCATGATCTTTTGCTTGATCTGGCGACGAGCGCGGTTGAAATGCTGACGCGTGAGGTATCGAGCCGCGGCCTCAGAATGCGGAAGAAGTTCATCCAAGGTGAACTTGTCGCGACCGAACGGGAAACCTGGGTAGTGAATTAGCCAGGAAGACGAGCTGTGATTAAGGAACGCACCTAAAATGATACTGCTTCGGTTACGCTCGACGAAACTGAGCCAGGAAGCGACTCGTTCATGGGGCAATCCGAAATCAAGCGGCGTTCGCAATAGTGACAGCAACGAAGCCAGGAATACATTGTGCAAGGCAAATTGTCTCTAAGACAATAAGGGCACGGTGTTATAGACTGGGGAATGACGGTTTCAGCGCCGCGGTGACTCCGTGGTATAAAGGATCGACATACAATGGAATCCTCGAGCAGATACAAGCAATATTCGACCAACTCCTCACGCGGGAACGCCATGATGGCTGAGCGCGGTGTGATGGACGAACGGGGAGGACACGAGAAACATGAAAGGAATAACAGTGGGATTTATAGGACCGCGGTCAACCGGTGGCTTAGAAACCAATGAAACCGATCATGCTGTCCGAAACCATTTAAATTGCTACGGTAAGGGGGACAACGTCGATCGAGAAACAGTGTGGCTATTGGAAATCCAGCCGCGGTGACGCCGCGGGCCTGGTGAAACAATAACTACATTACAGTGCGAAAAGTAATACTGCGTCATAAAGTCAGAAGAACGCTCGGAAGAGTAGAACAGAGAACGTACACAACAGGGGTGTTAACATCAGTGACGATTGGGACACCAGTGGCGTTTGCTAGGTCGATCATGCGCATAGCAATAAGTCCAAGGGCTTCGTCACTATACTTAAGCCAAGTCCACTCGTCAAGCATCTCGCGAAGCACCGCGGGGTCGCTGATGGTGTCCAACTTCCTGCGATACTCCTCGGAAGTGCGAACATAATACTTGCGACGAAGCTGGTTAAACACCGCGGGGACGCGGGGCAGCAATTGGTCAAGGGTAAAAACGTCGCGACCGAAGGGGAACTCTGTTAAACAAATTAGCGAGTCGTTTCAAATAAAAAGTAAAGTAAAGTGACCTGCGATAATGTCGACGCGACGCTGCTGCACGAAGTCATTGAACCTCGAAAGTTGGCAGCTATAGCAGTTCCTTAAAAGGCGCCGCTCGCACCAGTGACAGCCGCGGCCCCACGAATAAATGAGGCAGGTAAGGTTGTCACGAATGCAGTTATCGCAGCGATTCGCCGCCTGTGTTTGTCGATTAGACTAAGACATAGGATGGTGAGCAAGACAAGTACCTTTGCATCTTGAAGCATATAGAGAGTGTAACGTTCGAGTTCATCTCTAGGGAAAGGCATTTGGGAAGCAAAGACGAGGAATGATTAGTACCGAGAAATTTGGGGTTTTTATACGCCGCGGCGCCGCGGTGACTTAGAAACACTGAAACCGATCGGACTTGGCAACCAATTGATATGTCAAGTACTACTAAAACATTGATATCGAGGGAAACTCGGAGCGGTCCTGGAAGGACGTGAAGAGAAATATAGTCCGTGAACATACAGTTGAGTGTACGAAAGTAACCTGTTGAAGGTCACGGATAGAGAGATTGGAGAAAGTAGCTACGGTCGAGAAACGAATATGAAATGAGGGTGTGATGTAGGGATCGGTGGATCTGGAAACAGAAACATCAGACAAATATGTCGCACCGCGGTGGGTAAAAACGTACCAATAATAGACCGCGGCCTATTCGGCGTCCATTTCATCGTGAAAATCGTCCAACTCAGCTTTGTTGGCGGCGATCTCCTCCAGGTAGAACTTGCGCAAGGACATGAAATGCTTAATGCGGTAGCCACAGATGAAGGCTTGGCGTTTAAGCTCCTTGTGGCGATCTTGGTGCATGCGCTCGCTAGTAACTGCGAAGTCCTCAGACTCTACGAGATCGCGAGCACGCTTGATGGTACCTGAGGACACGTCGGAGGTTGGGTTGGCTACGAAATCCAATTAGAAAAAGTCAAGTGTTGGTTTCAGCAAGAAAAACGCACATGGGACTTCATACTCTTGATCAGCGTCATATACATGAGCACTGCGATGGCGACGACGCTTGCGCGATGTTTCAATGACAACGGAGGGTGAAGGATCAGCGTCCTAGGATTAAGCAGGTTTAAAAGCAGGTCGGCAGAAAAATAAGATTGGCGCACGGTAATGATGAATTTGGGCTCCATCTATGAAACATGAGATGTGAGCTCTAATGAAATCGTAACCCCAACGCACATACCTTTTTCTTGCGCTTGTGGGCTTCAGCTTTCTCCTCCGCGGCGGTTTTCTTGAGAGTAATACCGACGTCGTCAGTATAATTTGACGAATAGAAAAGTCTGCAAAAACCTTGCGCACAACTTCAGCGAAAGGAAGCTCGACGGGTTCGTCAATAACGATAACGTCGTCCTTGGAAGAACCGGACTTGGAAGCTTTGGACTTAGCCTCCTGGGCCCCTGGTCGCGAATTTTGCGCGCCTTGTTCTTTAAGATACAATTGGAGTCAAGATGATTGATTCCAGCGCAATAAGTGCAACAAATAATCTGTGGAAACGAAATCAGCGACGAGCAGATAATAATGGAAAGGTTGAACACCTTGTCCAGCTTCTCGGTCGTGTTGCTCTTGGAAAAGTGGAGACCGGCAGGAACAGCGCCAGAACCAGCGCGCGACTCCGCGGGGCCAGTAATAACGGCCGCGGGCAGAAGCGAAATGGTGGAAGACGCCTCCTGGTCCACGTCCATCTTAAGATCAATGAGTTTTTGCATGATCCAGTGAAGTCCTACAAGGAAAAGAGTACCTCGTTAGCAGGAGCAGTTGCGGAGACTTCGTCCGACACACTCTTGTCATCGCCGGACTCAGGTTCCGTCTCGACAGTCGCAGAGGATTTAATAATCTATGAAATTGCGATTTAAGAGATGTGAACGCAAAAGATGGGATAAAAGAAACGCACCTTCTTGCCGACCTTAGTGCCGACAGCGGGCTGAGGTTTCTTACTCTTCAGCGACTCACGATGCGCCTCGTAAGTCTCTAGCATTTTGTAGAGCTGGGACATAGAGTGAGCGGGAGCGGAGAAGGTTTTGGCCTTGATCCCCTCCTTGCAGAAGTCGCGGAGCCAATAGAGCCGTTCTTTCGAAGCATGGCGAGTTGGGTCCACCAAGCTGCTCGTGTAAGGGACGATTCCCATCTAAAGAAATAATTAGACAAGCGCCGCGGTGGTACCGCGGTGGACTCACACTACGATCGAGCGAGGTATGGGTTTGGCGATTGATAGAGCCAGCACTGAGCTTTTTCTCGACCATCTCCTGGAGGGTGATGGAGGACTCGTCAAAAGCATCGTACGCCTGGTCGACCGCGGAAGTGGCATGCTCAGGTGGCGAAGGCGCCATGAAGCTATGGGTCGTAGATTGAGAGACAAAGTTAAAACCAAGAAACTATAGGCTTTTATAGATTTCTGGATGTTAGAATGCAGTAATGCGTCTAGAGTCCAGGAATTTGTGAACGCATGGGTGCGAAAAAGATACGCATGGCACTGTAAATCTTCTGACACGCCAAGAATCGTAACCGAGGACGGTTATTTATTTTTAGTGGGGGGAGAGGGCACAGAGGCCAGGAAAGGATTGCGCAGACATGCGGATGGTCGTGAGACGTCAAGCCTAGATTGAAGTCCATCGTGGACATGTGTGAAATTTTCGGATTTATCACTCAACGCAGTAACCTGAAGAGGGTTGATATTGATGATCGGACTATACCGAAGTTACGCGAAATCAGCTGTTGATGGACTTAACCACATTTGGGTGAAAGATCTACAACGCTTTGACCGCGAAGCATGATGCCTCCTTGAAACAAGGAGACCGCGGGGTTTGAAGTCACATATGTACAGTGGATAGGGAAAAGTATACGCCGCGGTGGGACCGCGGTGGGTCAACAGTGACCGCGGTGCACATGGATTGGCCGCGGTTACAGTAAAGACGCGTGAGATTTGAAGGATTTCAAATTTCACGAACCAGCAAGTAAAATCTAAGATTGTAAAAGCCATACTAAGGACTAGTGTTAGTAGTTCTCGAAAGAGGATAGCTGCGCGGCGTCTAAGGGATGGAGGATTTTACGAACTTAATACATTTTACTGAAAAATCGAATTTTGACTTAAAATCAATCTATCTTTATGAATGATTGATGGTTGTGCGTCATACGCTTATCTCAGCCAAAGGACTTAGGTTTTTCAAAAGAGAGACCAAGTACGAGAATTCGATTTTGCCAAGAAAAACTATTACAGAAATACTAGTCTAGCTAAATTCTACAAAACAAAGCTTTTGTAGCTAGAAAAAGTATTCTGGACATCAAGAAAAGCAAGTCGCAGGTTAACGTAGCTATTTGAGAGTCCATTGAAGGCTCGAGTGTACGATTAATCGAGAGAAAAGAATTACGCCGCCCCAGACGGCCCCGCGGCTCCCTGACCCGGAGACACTGGTGGTTGAGACCACGGTGCGGGTGCCGCTCCAGGCTGCAGCAATGAGCCAGGCCCACCGAACGGGCGCGTCGACAACGAGTGAAACCCCGCGCCCACGGCTGGAGTTGAGATAGCCGCGGCGGGATTTTGAGGCGCAGGTGGCGCGTTTGAAGGAACCTGAGACGACGGGTTCACCGTATAAGTCTCCGGCGGGGCATGCTGCTGCGAAGAAGCAGCAGGCACGGCCGCGGAAGGGGGATACGATGTTCCAGGTCGTTCCAAGGTGGAAGCAGGTACGCGCGGGGGTTGACCAGCGAAGATGGACGAACTGAAGCTGGCGATGGCTGGCAGGTCGTCCGTCGTTATCGCCTCAGCTGACAGCGGTGGCTCCGTGGGCAAGTAGTACTCGTGGTCGTCGTGGGATCGCCCGGCGCACGTCTAGCGAGGACGTCGGTTGTAGGGTGGTTCTCGAGATGTTGCATCTCGAGGTCGGGTTGCGGAAGTCGCGTCGAGCGCACGCGGTCCGAAATGGTGCGAAGGAGGTCCACGTCTGCGGGGTTCTCGAAGCCAAAGCGGACATAATCCTCTGGGAGGATGTCGTCCATATTCGAGAAACGCAGAACCACCTCGTCCACCGAAAGCTCGAACCGATGCGTTAGACGCACCAGCTGAGCGTATAACATGTCGCAATCTCTGCGGGCCTCAATGGCGTTGAGTAGCGCGCGAGAAAGGACTAAAAAGATAGAGTCAGAAGAGCCTTACAAAAAGAAGGCTACGCACCTTCGGGACCTAAGTTCATCATCGGCGCAACTCTTCCAGGTTTTGCAGAAACGGACGGGGCTCGCTACGATGGAGCACTTGTGTTTGCTGAGTTGCACTCTTCGCAGGGACGTTCATGCCGCGGGAGTGGCAGGTTTTGTTGAGGACGATGCAGGATGGCATTTGAACGGAGCCTTGAGTAGAGCGCGGGAACCAACCGTCCTGCACAAAGCTGGTAGGAACCAACTGCGTTGCAGGAAGGGGCTGCGCGTTAAAACGGACCATTCTGAAAAGTAAATCAGTTTGGGCGCGAATGGGTTAAGCAAGGACTTACCGCCGGAGGGCACAGCGGCATCTCATGCAACATGTCCACACGCAGCGTATGCGGCGTCTCCTGCACTGAAATTGGCAGAAGGAGCGTATACGACCGCGGAAGGTGGCGGAGGGAGCGGCTGTGGACGGTAGCTAGAAGTCGAAGTCTCGCGCTTGCGCTACCAGTCAAGAAAAGTTAGCAAAAAATCTAAGTCTTAAAAGATGAGAACCTACCTTGTGTCGCTGGAAGGAACCGCTACATAAGGACGTCCATCTTGGGCGGAGGGATCTTTGAAGACGACGCAATCGGCTGAGTCTTGACGGGAGAGGCCGCGGGGCGTGTTGCTGGATGACGCAACAGGAAGAGTGAGTTTGCACGCAGCGACCTCGCGACGAAGTCGCTTGGGCGCTGGAACTTCTCCTCCTCTTCATCGTCATTCCATCCCCGACAAGGACTCGTTTCCACGTCTGGGTGGAATGAGCATCGTCCATCTCATCGTCGGATGCGACGAAGCCAATACCGCCGGGGGATCAACAATCGCGGATAAGGAAGCCTGGCAGCGCAGCAGCAATGCTTGTTTGCGCTGAGGGAAAACATCAGAAAGGATCGAATTAAGGAGAGAAGAAACGTACTCGTACTCTCTTACGCGCGGGGAATATACGTTTACCATCTCCACGAATCGTTTTCCTTGACGTATCGTATGTGTTGAGGGCGCATGCACAGGCGCGCGAAGCCGCATATAGAAAGCGATGTGCTCCGGTGGAGCGAGGTTTCTTGTATATAGGCTTGCTAGCAGGGACAAGTCAAGTTAACAGGGCGCTAAAAAGAGTCTAGTGAAGAACACTCACAAAGAGGGAGCGCGTCACGAAGGATATTGGCGACGTCTTCCCGGGAGTGTTCTCGATCACGTCCTCGTTGAACAAAGGGACTAGGCGACGGCAGGCGTCGTTGTCGAAGAAAGTCCAAGTTGTGGCGCGAGGGTCGGAGACGTCGAGAGTCTCGCCTTGAAAGTTGTCCTCCACGGGCGCGGCAACGGTTTTACCACGAGGATTTTTGGGAACCGCCTTGCGCTTGGGACCAGATGTCTTGGGGGCCGCTTGTTTAGCCATGAGCCAGAGTAAGAGAGTAGAGAATGAGAAAGAGGGACCGCGCGGCGGTCAGCGAGATGAAGTCAAGAGAGAAAGCAATGGAATGCGCTGGAATGTTGCTGGATGCTGCGCAAAGTGGTGGCTTTGAATCTGATTGGTCGCGCCCAAGCGTGATGCAAGAAGACGGAAGCTCACTTTAATTAGAGCTTATGATAATTTTGGAAAAATTAGAGTTTTAAGCGCAGGGTCGACTCAATACAAGGAAGCTCTTGCGCAGCACTTGTAAATGAGGACCGCGGTAGTCTTTAAGTGCCGCGGCGAGGTGTTCCAAGGCGTTCTAAGCAAAGACAGAAAATAGGAGAGTCTGGAGACGAAGTAAAGTCTCACCAAGCCCCTATTAGCACTTTGATGGCAAAATTGAAGATCTGCAGAAGCATGCCGTAATGATCGGGGATCAACACAGCATACCGCAGACACTTTGTGTCAAAGACATTTTGGTTCCGCGGCAACTTGGAAAGTGCACCGCGCTGGAATCTGTGGCCAAAAGTCCAAAGAAGGGCTGGAAAAATTTGAACTTGAAAAGGTTATTCAAGCAGGCAAAATTAAAATCATAACGTTCGCGTGGAGATATCATCCGCGGACTACTAAACATCAGAAAGTGAATGGCGCGGACTGACGACCGGGGACGGTCGAGATTTAGTAAAGGGGAGATGAGACGGCGCAACACCAAATGCACGTCCTCTAGCTATTTTTGCGCTTATAAACACATCATAAAAGGCGCAAGGTAGTTCAGTGCTATACAAATATATCTGTATACCTGGCTCTGTTAGGTGATATAAAGGAGAGTCAGAGCGAGCTCCGACTACTGACTGTAGTATTCAGAGCACGACCGCGGTGACGCCGCGGCGTGTTGTACTCTGAATACACTACCAAGGAGATATACCCATAACGCCTATAACCTATTCAAGGGATTTATTCCTATAAAAGCGACCCAGAGACTGCATAGATGAAGTGGCGAGACTTAACATGTTGCGCGGTACATTAAACTGCGTATGAGAGCTGCCGCGGTGCCACCGCGGCGCCTCTCTGCCAAAGACATAATTGTGTTAACGGTTACATTATGGAGGAAAGCGGCGTCCCATAACTGTGTATAACCTACCGCGGAGCCTACTAACGGACCGCGGTCGAGCATAGACCCATTGTTACCCTAAGACAGGGAACTGCCAAAGCGATCGGACGATCACGTGGTGCCGCGGCGCGACGCGACCTGTCAAATCAAAGACACACAAGTCCTAATTCGGATTCTAGCGATCGGATTCAGGCACTCCGGTACTTCGTGGGCCAAGCACTGCCCGCGGCCGGATCCACCAAAGACAAGCACGAGGAGGACTGTATTGAAAAGGCTGGGTTCAACCCCAGGCCGGCGCGGCATCGTACTGCGGGTGCGGAAGGCACCGCGGTATTGCCAATATACCAAATATAGACCGCGGGGGTCAAAACCGACGATCTCCCAGCACCAAGAGCATGCGGGATCGACGAAGAACCACGAGGGAACGAACCTACATGACCAAGCACCACATCTCAGTTACCATATCTAGTTTATCTCCTTTTGTTTGTACTATTACTATAAAAGCAGCCTGTAGAACCCGCATACAGCCAGTTCATCGCACCGTCTATCGGCGTGGGTGTCCTCAGGCATATTTCGCGGAGATTCGTTTACTATCTCTGTTTGTAACTTGTCTATAAATTGAAGTTGGTTGTTGGCTCGAATTGTCAAGCAAGGGACTCATCAGTTAAGCTTCAAACGGTTAACCACCTGAGAATTGGTTGTGACTTGTCAGCTGCTTTGCCTTCACACTCGTCAGGGAGAGTCCTGTCATTAGCTGTTGGATCGATTAGTTGGACTTTGCAGTCAACGCTTAAGCCGTTACTATAAAAGTGAAGGAAACGTCCCTAAACGAGGACAAGTTTAGGTCTGCTGTACGGGAGAGTCCTGCAGTAAAGAGAATTGCCAAGGAAGAAACAGCTTGCCTCATTATAGCAATTGGAATCGGCCATTGCTGGGGATATTTTGTGAACACCAAGTACAAACTCTGCCCTGAAGTGATAGAACTATCTTTATAGTCACTACCTTCTTGTATCCGTCTCATACAAACGTTCATCCAACGCCGCGGCGGAAAGATAACTGCTGTAACTTGCCAAGTGAAGTGCCGCGGGGACTTTGTTAGTGCCTCATAGTACTTGTTTCGTTGTTAACTATACAATCCAAACCTGCTGGCTGCATACTACGGTCCGGACCCGAACTCACTAAGGATTGCGCTAGTCTTTTGGGAGTGATAAGATATTGTTTGTGTGGTTTTAGTGTTGTTTCCACAACACGCTATAACTAGCATATTCAAGACGTATTGTAAGCGCACCGTTTCAACGGACGGAAACACCTGCGAGATGTCCATGAGTAGCACACTCGCGACTTTCCCTACACGCCATGCGTCCTTTACTTTCTGCGTGATTGACAGCAGCGCATCAACCGCGCTGCAACCCGGCCGTCCGCCATACTGGTTGGAGGACAGCAACCCGTGTGTTTCCGCGAACCCCAAGAGCCAATCCAGGATGAAACCTCATTTGGTCCAGTAGCACTCTAATTTTTCATGGGTAGTATCAGTTTGCTAGGAGATGATCTGTGCTGTGTATATATTTATGTGTGCCCGGAGTTGGTCTGAGATCATATCATTATGTTACCTTACTTTATTTATTGTGCACTTGTTGGACCAGCTTCTCAGCTACTTAGCATAGCTTGCACTTGTTAACCAATTCTCTCATTTTATCAGGAGATGATATAAGCAGTGTTTATGTGTGCTCAGAGTTCGTCTGAAATCAAAGACATTTGGGTAAGTGTTACTCTGAGTCTGCAACAGTGTGTGGGTTTTATACCCCATGGAATGCATGGCTGGGAACATTTCCATATAAACTCAATCTTTCAGACAGCAAGTACTTGTTAGCATTTGCGGAACATACTTAACATGAATATTTCTGTTTGCACACTTGTCAAGTTTCTTATCTGTTGTTCCGCCAGTTTCAACAGAGTATGATGATTTGGTCTGAATTGTCAAGTTAGGTTGAATAAGATTATATGCCATTGAAGTGCAAAAAGTGCTTTGAGTCACATTGAATCTTGACCTTCTCACTGGAATTAGAATTTCTCCCTGGACTTGGTCACAGCTAAATCAGGACTGATGCTTGTCTATTGCCATGGTGGAGCTAAGTGCTTGCCAAGTCAGTTTGGACCAAGTTATTACAGGATTTTAGCTTGAAGCAAGATCCCAGCTGCTGAACTTGGCTTGCTCTGAACAAGCTCTTGTGTGAATATATTGCCCTGGCAGGGTGGACCAACAAGGTTTGAAATATTTCATCTCCTATATAATTATGCCAGATTATGGGTTTCAACAACTCCCAGCAGTAGGTAACACTTGATTTCTGGATCATGCGAGTGCACCTGAGGAGGTGCAACTACCGTGTTTCGAGGTGTACATCAGTCGTGGATCTTCAAAGTGATTTTTCTGTTGGATTGAGCACAAGTAAACAAATATGTCCAACATCTCGAAATTGGGTGATCTAAGCGGCCCAACAGCTTGCAAGGACCATCTCAAATATTTTTTTTCCCATGAATGTTGTGTGAAAATTAATCCAATGTTTGTATCAAGCTCAAGGAGTGTAGGAAATTTCAACATAGAGTTGTGGGTTCAATTTTATGTAAAACATCGGTTTCAACATGGGATATGAATGTTTGAGTCTGTGTTGATTGCGTAACCGACATTCCTCTTGGTCCTGACAACCACTTGCAGTGTGCCCTTATAATACACCTTGAAGTTTGTTTTTGGCTGTGCTGAATGCAAAAAGTTTCGCAGAACTGACTGTGGTTGTTGAATGACTGCCAACGTGCCTTTGAGCGAAATATTTCTTAAACTTTAAGATTCCCCAAATCAGAGGCACAATCTCTTGATCATACCTCACAGAGCAAGTCACAGAGAGTAAAACTAACACTAGGGAAAAGATGAAATTTGACAGCACTTCCGAGCCATTTAGATATTTCAATATCAATCTGAAATGCACAGGTGCAGTGTAAAGCGAAAAGTGAACCAACAGGTCATTTCGGATACCGTTTCCGATGATCCGAACCTTTCGGATCTCCACACATCATATTGTTTCTCTCAAACAACTCTCAACTTGTCAACACACACACCGACAGAGGAGCAAATGGCAGAGTCTTTGAGTTTTCGCCCCCATCACATGCTGCTCAAACAGGGAATTCGCGTGGTATGTTTTGTTCTTCACCTCCATTGAGCGAACCGTCTTGACAGTTCGTCTTGTGTTTGTCATACAAACAATCCTCTCCTTCTTCCACCATCATCATACCACTGTCCTCATCTATTGCGTGTCCTGCCAGCGCGATGTTCCTCCCATGGTCACTGACCCTGCAAGCCTGTGTCTCACTGATTCTTACTGTCTCCGCCACGTGCAACATTCTGGCAAGTCGCCAAAACCTTCGCCTTGGTGGTGTATCCCGGCTGGCTTCATGTCCCTGACCATGCCCTAGATCATAAATATTTTCGTAGTTACACTGTGTATAGTACACCCACATTGAATGAATTCTCTGTAAATCTTAAAATCGTCTGGGTCTTGCCTCGAAGTCAATATTGCAGCGTCTTGGGTGCTCAGAATTTCTCTCTGATATTTTTCCGGAATGCCACCCACCATTGCTATCCACAATGGCATGAACAATGGCGGTTCACGCTCTGCTGAACTAGTTCGCGGCGAGATACTGCATTTAGGTGGAAAATAAACATGACACGCGAATTGCCTGTTTGAGCAGCACGTGATGGGGGCGAAAAGTCGCCAACTGAGTGGCAGTCAAAGAGGAGGATACACAGGACTGAGATCACCTCATTATGCTACATCCTACTTTATTTATTGTGCACTTGTTGGACCGGCTTCTTAGCTACTTAGTATTGCTTGCACTGTTGATTGATTCTCTTGGTTTGTCACGAGACGATCTAAGTAGTCTATATATTTATGTGTGCTTGGGGTTGGTATAAAAGACATTAGGTAAGCATGTCTCTGAGTCGCCACGTAGGATAGTTTCTGAATTTTTTGGGACCGCTGTAAGTAGGTAGATTGAGTAAAACCGGACCGAAACGGCCCTGGATGTCGGATACCGTTGCCGGTGATCCGACACCTCTTCTGGACTCAAACCAACACACAGCGCACGCTCCATCTCCACCTAGGAGGAATGCAAGCACGCGATTGCCCTCATCGATGCTTAGCGCTCCGCGCTAATGCCGGCCATCTCGGGCTCAATCTTCCGCAGGACGCTACGAGAGCAACACTTGGCGCAGAAGTCCAAGGCGGGCACTTAGTCCGATTCGCAAGTGCTGCTGATGGTGCAGGTGTGTTTCTGTGCTGTTCGCCCTCCCAGCTTTCCTTTTACTCTCTATCCTTTCTTCTACCCGAGAAACTCAATTTTTTGGGACTCCTCCGTGCAGTATAATCTTTTGGTGGCGAGCACCTCTCTACGGCGCACAAACAGCCACCTTCCCGCGCATGGACGAGTTTGTGGGCACTCAATGAGGTGCGTATCTTCCGCTCCTTTCCTCCCCACATCCACTCCCACTTCGTTTATCTTTTCTCTTCTGTTTTGTTTTGGATATTTATTCCGCCTCTGCCACTGCGAATTGCACGCACCACGCACCCCTTGTCGCAATCCAGAATCGGAACCGCAGCCATGTCGCGCCTTACATCCCGATGCATTCCCTTATGGCTTTCGTCGCGGGCTCCGCCAACTGCGTGGTCCGGGTCTTCCTGCAGTATCGATGTGCTTTGTACCTGGGCAGCCTGCGCACCCATTGGTGCACAATCCATTTCTTTTTGCCTCCTACATTGTATGGCCTTCATTGGCCCTAATATCTTCTGCTGCCCTTCCATCTTCACTTCATTTTCTGCGCGCGACTGGACCTCGCTGAGCGAATCCTTTTACTTCACACTTGATTCCCTTACGTGTGCTATGCACAAATGTCGCTGTGTTCGTCGTCGCGGTCCATCTTCCTTTCAGTTTGGTCTTGATACTATTCGTTGGCGGTGGCGTTATGCGATCCGCCGCCGTTGGGGTGATGATACATCTCGCTCGGGCGGTACCTTTGATGGTCGCGCCCGAACGGGGTGGCTTGTGGAAAGAAGAGGGGAGGAGCGCGAGGCGGGAGCTGGGCCCCGGCACTGCTCGTCTACCTTCTCATGGCGCCGTGGTCCAGCTGCATCCGAGTCCGAGTCTGCCCGCAGCGACTTCTTTGTCTATACTCTCCTTGTGCTCCCGCTCCCGCTCTTGGTCGCCGCGGCGCAGCTCACCCGGATGCAGCAGCGGTGCGCAGCGCGTGCGCGTTAGTGCCCTCGAGTCGTCGCCCGAGTCGTCTCGTGTTTTCTCACTCTAATCTCTATTGCGGTCTTCCTTTCATTCTTCTCCTTCCCGGCTCTGGTGCTTTGCGTTTGCGGCATGTCCTTATCGCCACCCGCCGGAGTACCTCGTCCTGCTACGCGTCTCCGCGTGTCTTGCGCATCGGGTTGGCTGGTGCAGGGAACGTCGGGAGCTAGCGCGCTGTGCTGGGTTTTGGTCTTCATTCGAGCGAGCAGATCTTTATATATCTCATACATCCCCCTCTTTTATTCTATATCCCATCCTCTCCTTTTATTTCTTCTGTTTTATATTCCATTACTGTCCTCTCCTCCCTCTATTCCTCTACTCCCACAACGTCCTCCTTCAGTTCTCTCCGCTCCAAGGAGTCGAAGCTTGTGCTGACCCTTGCTTTGTTATAGCTCAACAGATGCCATCGCTCCCCGCGCTGCGCGCCCTCTCCCGCAGTGAAGATACTCGACAAGAACCCAGTATCGCCGCACCGTGCTGCGTAGTCCCTACGACGAGCAGGGAGAACGCGCCCTATGGGACGAGTCCTCAAATCCCCGCGACTGCCCCGCCCGCTGCGACTACGAAGCGCGCCTACCGGGCCCCACGTTGCTCCGTAGGACGACGGCCATGGACATCCCCATCCCGACTACGAGCGCGAGCGCGACTCGGAGGAAGAAGGCGGTCACGAAAGTGGAGGACGGCGCGAGCGGGTTAAGGTAACTCCTCCACTGCATGATCCATCCACTCTCCCCTTCACTGACGTCGGTTCTTACAGCTCGACCGCTATTCTCTGCGCCGCGCGCACCCACCGTGCTGAGGAGACCCTCGACGAGAGGGCAGCACATCGCCACCCGCACTCGCGCCAGATGGTGCATACGAGGATCGGCGCCGTGCGACGAGCGGGGAGCACTACGGGACGAGCTTGTGCACACCCGCGACTGGCCCGCCCGCCACGACTACGAGGTGGGAGATCGAGCGCGATGGGGAGGTGTATTCGCGCTCGCGCTCACACCCAGCTCCCTATGACGACTGCTCGCGCCCGGCTTCCTACGACCGGATTCTGATGACGGGGATCGAGATCGGGATCGGGATTGCATATAGACCAACCGATGGAGCAGACGACGGGTACGGACGGGAGGAGATGGCGAGAAGGAGCGGGAGCGGGGCAAGGGCAAGCGACGGCGGGCCGAGCACGACGTGAGGGAGGAGGATAGGCCGGGGCGAGGGGGCGGCACCGCATGAAAGGTGCGTTGGTATTTCTTTCTCTGTTTCTTTTGTTCTCGAAGCGGCAGGGAGAGGCGTGGTGTGCGGGGACGTGCGAGGGACAGGACGCCAGCTGAAGCGCGAAGATGCAGGGGATGCTGAGGCTCTTGCATCGCGTCTTGGTGCTTTCGTCCGCCCACGTCTGGGTGGTGTCGTCGAGCTCGAGCCGCACCACTGCAGCACGCCCTGGGGCCATCTTTAAGCAGTTGCTGGTCACGCACTCGTTAATGGCGTGCGTCTTGGGGCGTTTTGCGCGGGAACAGCTCTGGCCTGCGCGTCTTGGAAAGTGGCGCGGCGCTTTTTAGGCGTCTCCATCGTGCGGTGTGGTAGCGTATTCGGGACGCACGAGGCGTGCGAGGGTATGCACGTGTGCCCGTGGCTTCGGTGGTCTCGCCGCTTGCGGCATGCGCGATTGCGGGTGCCCTGCCCATGGAACCCGAGCCGCGTACGTCCTGGGGTATGGTGGGGTCTTACAGGGGAATGCGGGGAATGTGATTCTTCTTGTGCATGCCTCGAGGGAGATGGCGTTGAAATGCCGGTGTTCCCTGCATTTCCTTGTCGACTATTTCCGCTGGAATAACTCGTTTACACTTTATTGCTTTTTTCCCTCTCATGTATAGAGCTCACCCTGCTTCGCCCCCCAGACCTTCCGCCTAACTTCCGCCGCCTCTCGGTCGAATTTAGCTTCTAACTGTTACTTTAAATGTAATATCACATTCGACGACATAAATGCTATCGCGGTACTATTAGTAAGAGGTACTCGAAATTCAGATGCAAACGATGTAGGACCCGGCGCCAGCGAAGAGCCGTCTGCGTGGCACGAGCCAGGTGCGGCGCAGTATTCTTTGTGTGAGCAGCTAGTGCTTTTTCTTTCTTTCATCTGTCATGTATGCCCCTTCCTCCGTCGATGAGAGCGAGAAATCCGAGGATGATGAGGAAAGGAATAGCACTCAGGGCAGGGGCGGTGGGAATATTAATGAGGGTGGGCAACGGAGACTCAGAACCGGCTCGTTCTCCTCTATCTTTGAAGTTATTTGAGGCTCGCCTCGATCCGCAAGGACAACGGCGAGGAGCTCGAGGGAGTGAGAAGGGTGATGAGCTGCGGATTCTCGACTTGATGCGATCTAATTGCCTCCATGTCGACTCAACTAATCCTTCAAAATTCTTTGCTATCTGAGAGACTATCTCATCTCGGGTTAAGTACAGTTATTAAAAACTGAAACATTTTCTCTTTGTCATACGACCCCCAAATTCTCGAACTTCTTCGTTGTGTTGCGGTGTCATCTTTGCCAATGATGTTCACATGGAGGGGTGCGTTGCTGGGGTAGGTGGGAACAGGTATGATGGCAAGGCGTATGTGCTGTGAGCACGGATCCCCAAAATCAGCAACGGAAGCAAGGCAGGTTGATTCGGTTCCGCTATCGCTACATCATATACACATTCGTACTTAATCTGTAAGAGGACATTTTTTTAGGCATGATGACTTCGACGTACAATGGCAATGCTGTTTCAGGTCCAATATTTGTTGCAGATATCAATCACGGCTTCGAAGTTGGGGAATATCCCTCTTGTGTATGCTGCTTTCATAGTAGTGACCTCTATTGGTGAACAGCTTGCAATAGCTAGGGCCTGAACCCATCTGTCGGGAATGGGTTGGGTGACAGCTCGTGAGATTGAAGCTACTACTGTATTCATCAGTGATCCTTCTCGAGAGAGAGAATTCATACATAAAAATGGATGATAGACAAGTATTGCAGTTAGGACTTTTTAAGCAGATTGGTGCAGGGGTTGTCCAGTACATGAAGGTCTAACCAGTCAATGGCTGGCATAATGGCATGCAACAAATAACTGTTCATTGGATTGTGTATCCTATATTAGCTTCTTTCAACGGAGTGGGAGAGATATCTGAAAATATGTACTCAGCATCGCATCTTCGACCCTGTGCGGGAGATGAATAGTAGCCAATGGCAATGAAATTCCCAGGGGTACATGGTATAACATACTGACATCTCGACCCATGATTCACCACCAAGATGCCCCCCCAACCCAGTGCCACTCAAATCCGACTGAACAATATTACAACATGTTTGACTATCACTTCAAATACTCTCCATGTTCTTGCCAGTAGCCTCAAGGGCCCTTTCTTAGAAGCCATTTCTAACACAACTCAGTCTCTCTTGGAACATATCCAGGTGAATTTCCACTGGATCTGCCACAAGCACTGATCTCAGCCAGTTCTATCAGACTGTCAAAAAAAACAAGAATGACTGTACAGAACTGCTAGAGCAAACTTACCAGTTGCTCAATGCAATTATGATGGTTCACATCAAGTCAGACACAGGAGGAGAATTACCACCAAGTGTGTTAAATCATATCGGAAAATTCACAGAGTATGTCACTTTCTTACGGCTAAAATATCCCTATGACTGTTGTTATCATTAGGACCCTACACAAAATTCATACATTTGTCGAAGCCCAGCAGGTTGGCAGCAAAGTCAAGAACTTTTTCCGAAAGGGTGAGACAAGCAGACTGCTCAATGAATGCAAAGCAGGATTGCAACAAGGATTTGATGTATTTGAGGTCTGCAATCTACTTGACATTTCAACAACTCATTGAAGAATGAAATATGTAGATACACACTGCCAATATCATGAATGATATAACCAAGATGCAGGAGGATGCAGAGAACAGACACAAAGAAGTGCTTAATATGATTGAAGCCCTCTCTGACACAGCAAGTTCAGATGGAGCATCCTCTGTAGGGCATTTCCGATCATCTTCCAAAATCAAGTAATGACTTTTGCCCAGATAAGCAGGGTTTATTCAGACACACACAACAGGTTAGTGTCACCAGGCTATCAATATATAATATGCATATTGAATAGCTCAAAGCTCTACCTCAATCTCCATGCTACCATCTGAGCCAAAGATATTCTATGGCCGAGAGTCAGAACTATCAGACATTCATTGTCTTTTTAGCCAAGGATCACCCAGGATTGCAATTTTGGGTGGAGGAGGAATGGGAAAGACAAGCTTGGCAAGAGCAGTTATTCATCATTCAGAAATTGCTGGCAGATACAAGCAGGAGCGTTTTTTTGTTGCTTGTGACTCTGCAGCAACTCAAATAGAACTTGCTGCTCTCATTGGAGCACATCTGGGACTGAAGCCTGGAAAAGACCTGACTCGCCCAGTCATCCAACACTTCTCTACTGGCCCACAGAGTCTCTTGATTCTAGATAATCTTGAGACAGTCTGGGAGCCAATGGAGTCTCGGGCAAAATACTGAGGAATTTTTGTCACTGCTCACAGGTGTGGAGCATCTTGCATTGGTGGTGTGTTGCATGTTTTACTGTTATGTGTGCAACTTAAAACAGTCAGATTACAATGCGAGGAGCAGAAAGGCCAGCTAAAGTGGCCTGGACTCGACCCTTTCTGCAGCCCTTGAAGCCATTGGAACAAGATGCAGCAATGAAAACCTTTATTGATATTGCAGACAACACACACAATCCCGAAGAGGTCAACAAGGTCCTTGCCCTGACAGACAACATGCCACTTGCTATCAATCTTTTGGCTCATTTAGTTGACTCTGAGGGTTGCACCAGTGTACTGTCTCGCTGGGAGGAGGAGAAAACATCTCTGATCTCAGAGGGATATGACAAAAGATCGAACCTAGAGTTATCTATTTCACTGTCGCTGTCAAGTACCAGACTTGATTCCTTTCCACATTCAAAAGATCTTCTCAGCCTCCTGTCAATGCTTCCAGATGGCCTTTCAGATGTTGAGCTGGTGCAGGCGAAGCTTCCGATGGATAATATCCTTGGCTGCAAGGCAGCATTGATTCAAACCACCTTGGCATACAGTGATGAACACAAACGACTAAAAGCACTAGCTCCTATCCAGGAATATATGCAAAAGATTAAGCCACCTGGAAACCACCTTGTTCAGCCTCTTCTCCAACATTTCAAAGAGCTTCTTGAGCTATTTATGGAATACCGTGGCACTCAATCAAATTCTGCCACAGTTGCCAGAATATCATCAAACTACTCAAACATACAGAACATTCTCTGGAATGGGGCACAACAGGGGCATCCAGACCTAGTAAATACTATTTACTGTGCATGTGATCTCGATCACTTCAGCCAACTCATTGGCTGGGGCCCTATTTCTTTCACTTGCCAGATTCGCAATATCCTTCCAAGGCCTTGTGACCATCGTTTGGAGGCTTCCTATATTCTCACTTTGTTCAACTCATTGAAACACTCCCCAAATTCCATTACAGAGACACTGGTTTTTGAAGCTTTAGAACACTTCAAGCACTTTGATGACCCAGATCTTAAATGTATGCCCTCCAATTATCAATGTATTGTGGCTCATATGAATTCATCCAGGCAGATTGTATAATGCTTTGACAGTCTATTATCAGATAAACTGTGATCTCTTCACTGCAAAGAAATTTTGTGCAACTGCCATCTCTTTAGCATTTTCAACTAGGAACACCAAGATGCAATCCCATGCATTGACCAACCTTGCATGGATCAACTGGTGCCATGGTGATTACTTCACAGCCCAGGTGCATGCAAAGGAGGCCCAGAGGTTGGTGAGACTCTCTGCAGATTTATACAGAGAAGCACAGGCACTACGCATTGAGAGTATGTGCTGCTATTCATTGGGCAACCACAAGCACAGCATATCTCTCTGCAGTAGAGCAAGAGACCTCATAGCTCTTTGTGGCATGTCTAGTGGTGAATTAGACCACATCATCATGATCACTCAGGCAGAGCTCCACAAATCCAAATCAGAATATGTTGAGGCTCGCAACATCCATTTCATGATTCTTCAAGAGACCTCTGTGGACCAGGATTCTTATACCTATGGCATTACTTTGCTCAATGTGGCTGAAATTGATGTTGCTATTGGTGCTCCAAAGGAGGATTTCCAAGGTGTCTATGAGAAAGCCAGAGAAATATTCAGCACTCGCAACCATGTGACAGAAGTTGTGATGTGTGATGCTATTCTTGCAGATCTCTCTCTGCGAGAAGCAAATTTCCTGACAGCAAAGACTCTCTTTGAGAGCTGCCTCAAATCATCTGTCAGATATTCTGAGCTCATGTCCTACTGTCTTGAGCGACTTGGTGATGTCAGCTGCTGGGGCTCTCCCAATTGGATGTCTGGCTGGACAACAGTGTTCTTTGTGCATTCTGTCAGGCAAAAGGAGAAGCTTGGAATCTACAAAGCTCTTGAATTCTTTGGAGATGTCTTCCTTGCTCAGGGTGATGAGCATACAGCTACCAGCTTGTTCACAGTTGCCTTGGATGGATTTACCAAAATGGATGTGCATCGCAGCAGAGCAGAATGTATGCTTCAACTCGGAGATATTTCCAAAGGGCACGGTGACCTACTGAAGGCAGTAGAACTTTGGACAACTGCGAGGCCACTGTTTGAAAAGTCCTCACAGGCTAAACAAGTTGAAAATATTGATCAAAGGCTAACTGGTGTTGATGAAGATGTGTTGGAGCAACACAGGAAGAACTTGGCTCATCTTGCAGAGCTCAATGCACCTTCGGGGACTGCAGACGAGATCAGTGATCTTTCAGATATTGAAGACATGGAAGGGCTGGACTTGTAGGATGAAATTGCACCTGATCCAGTTGCACTCTGATTTTTCATGGATAGTATTGGTTTGTTAGGACACTGTGTATATATTTATGTGTGCCTGGGGATCACATCATTATGTTATCATACTTTATTTATTGTGCGCTTGTTGGACCAGCTTAGCTATTTAGTATTGCTTGCACTGTCAATCAATTCTCTTGATTTGTCAGAAGATGATCTAAGTAGTGTATACATTATTTATATGTGTTCAGAGTTTGTCCGAAATCAAAGACATTAGGGTAAGTGTTCCTGTGAATCTGCCAGAGTGTGGGCTTTATACCCCACGAACAATGCACAATACATGGCTGGTGTAGAATGGTTGCCATCAAATACATGACTGGGATGTTAAACAATCTTCATAAGAATATTTCTGGTTGAACACCTGTCAAGTTTCTCATCTGTTGACAGTGCAACAGAGTGTATAAAGATTTGGAATGAATTGCCAACTTCAGGCTGAATAAGATTATACGCCATTGTTCAAAAAGTGCTCTGAGTTGCATTGAATTTGATCTTGACTTCCCACTGAAATCAGAATTTATCCCTGGACTTGGTGGCAGCAAAGCCAGGACCAATGCTTGTCTATATGTTCATAGAGGAGTCAGGTGCTTGCCAAGTCAGTTGGGAATGGACTATTACAGGATTTCAGCATGAAAAATAGTTGACACCTGCTGAACTTGATGTGCTCTGAATAATCTCTTGTATGTTGTGTGTTGCTCCAGCAGGGTGGACCAACCAGGTTTGAAGTCTTTCCTCTCGGACCCCTCCCATTTCTGCAGAACTTTCTAATATATATAATTCTGCCAGATTGTGGTTTCCAGCCCTGACCCATGGCAAATACCGTGACAGAGGTGTTGCCTTTTTTTTTGAGGCAACAGGCAAGGGGGCGCGAAGAAAAAATTTCGGAGGACAATGCTACATTTTGTCGGAATCTTCTGATGTTGGGCACCCACCCCCCCTACCCCACAATATTTTATTTCTCGCTGCATGATTTTTGAGCCGCTAGGACCCACCCTACCACCAAATTTGGTCAGTTACTGCGCCGATTTGGTATGGGAAATTTGTCATTGGGAAAATATCATTCCCCGCCCTGTGCATGGGATTGAGTTTTGCTCATTAGTTATCGCAATGACACCGAGGTTGGCCTCGAAACTACTGGAGATGTATTTTCACTGAAGGGACCTATCACAGCCTGCCGAAACAGCTCCCACAGAGTCACAAGGCTTGGACAAAATTTTTTAGCACTCAGAAAAAATTCCAAAATGTACCAATTCTGGACCCCACCCACCCACCGGGGGGTGGCATCGTCCTAGCTAAATTTATTCTTCACGCCCCCTTGGCAACAGGGGCCATTGTGAGCATGACAGTTGCGTGAAGAAGCAACCATGAAGTCCTTTTGGTTACATTAATATCAAGAGAGTTCAAGTTGAGTTGAAGGAGTCATCGTGTGGATCATCTGTTCCATAAAACTACTCCAATCATTCTGGCCTTTTCAGCAGCTCTGAAAAAACAAAACCAGAATTTTTTTCGTCTTGTCATGATTTTTTTTTTATTAAGGCAACCAACCTCATCGTGACCGTGACCACTCAGCACAACAGGCTGCCGTTACCATGACCATTGCTCCCCTACAACTTGGTACTAGTAGGATTATTCAGGTGGACTTGATTTTGGGTCATGCCAGTGCATCTGCACAGGTGCAACCATCGTGGTTTGAAGCATACACCAGATCCTTAAGATTATTTTCATCCATTGGACTGCGTACGGGAGGCAAAATAATCATGTCGAAATTGGGTGATCTAAACGGCCCAACGGCCTTGCAAGCAACATCTCAGATATCTTTATTCCCACGGGTGTAGTGCGAGAATCACTTCAATATTTGTATCAAGGAGCTCAAGGAGTGTAGAAAATCTGAGTTGTGGCTTCCAATTTATGCAAAACTCCTTGAAAAATTGTCATCGTTTTCAACATGGATATGTGATGACAAGTATGTGCACCCCAGGCACTGAGGCACCACTTATGTAAAAGACCTCTTAGGTAGGTTCACGTGCTATAATTAAACCCACCTAAGAGGTACCCACCTTCGTGAAGGCTTTTAGTCGGCAATCAAACCATTCCCAATTGGGCAGAAATCTCCGTGACTGCTGTCACTTCTTTCTTCCTCCGCCACCTGGCTACAAACGGGCTGTACATACGGCAGCCTTCGTGGATGCGCAAAGGGTTTCGGAAATTAAATTAAATTAAATTAACTGCTGCTGCTTGGTGCTAATATATTCTAAATCCATAGCAAGACATCTATATACAAGTGGGCGATACACCAGCTCAAGAAATGAGACATATGGTGGCCTTTGTGGATGCACAAAGGGTTTTGAAAATCAAATCAAATCGATGTTGCTGCTGCTGCTGGGTGCTGATATATTGCAAGTGCATAGCAAGACATCTCTGTACAAGTGGGTGATATGTTAGCTCAAGAAACAATACATATGGCGGCCTTCGGGGATGCGCAAAGGGTCTCAAAAATCAAATCAAATCAATGTTGCTGCTGCTGCTGGGTGCTGTTAGAAGTCAAACACCAGAGACGGGCACAAACACAGATGGGCGCAAAAGACAAGCAACAATTGATTGTAATCACAAAGAACGTGTGTACACAACGTGGAATGACGTAACTAAATCAGGTCTCGGATCAATCTCCAACAGGTGCTGATATATTGCAAGTGCATAGCAAGACATTTATGTACAAGTGGGTGATATGTCAGTTCAAGAAACAATACATATAGTGGCCTTCGTGGATGCGCGAAGGGTCTCGAAAATCAAATCAAATCAATGTTACTGCTGCTGCTAGGTGTTGATATATTGCAAGTGCATAGCAAGACATCTATATACAAATGGGTGATATGTTAGTTCAAGAAACAATACATACAGCAGCCTTCATGGATTCACGAAGGGTTTCAAAAGATTTTCCCTCTTGGCCAGAGTGCTGCATGGACTGCCAAGTGCCCTATGATACCATGCTACTCCACTGTATAGTCACTCTACTGCTTGGGCATGGGCCTGGCACATATTACCAGAAACACTGAAACTGCAGCGAAGGTACCGAAGACCTTTGTGGCCAGTTATTGGGCGAGAACATATCAAACCGAGCACCTGTTATGATTAATAGGGACTTACCTGCAACCTAGTTATCCTATACACATTACACACTGAACGAGACAGCCTGAAACTGCCGTGAAGGTACTGAAGACCTTTGTGGCTGGTTATTTAGGTGAGAATACATCAAACTGAGCATCTGTTGTTGTTAATGCTGCAACCTGGTCACATTCTAAAGACAACAGCAGAAGAGGGTGGTCCTGGCAGGGTTCCAGGCTGCTCTCTTTTGCTGTGTATCTGCACTTCCAGCCTGCTCTGCAGTGCTCTTGTACAGACCTCAATGAGACACTTGGGAGGGTTGGTATGTCCTGGAATGTCTATTGTGAACAAGTTAATAGGAGCTGGAGCCAAAGGTGTTAGTAGAAAATCAAATAGTACAAAAAAAGAGGATATTTCACTATAATGTTTTTGGCCCTTCGTCACTTCAGTCATACACTTGAAGTACCTCAGTTAGGGTAGTTGCCTCCCCTGGATATGACTACCCTAACTGGGGTCTACCTTGAGGGGGACACCCAGCTGGCTGGGTGCACCCACCCATCCAGGCTGGATGCATCCCCAGCAATACAGCTGGGTGTGTCCGACATGCTGGGTGCATCCAGATGTGTCACGTCACGCTCTCCCACGCACAGCGCGGGCCGGAAAAATTCGGGTTTTGGGGTGGTTTGGGTGCCCATTTACAGGCCTTTTGGACCACTATATAGTAGCTTGAGGGAGGCTCTTTTGTAGGGTGTTCCATGCGCAGTGCGGGCCGGAAAAAAATTGCGTTTTTTGGGGCGGTTTGGGCACCTGTTCGCCAGCCTTTTGCATGCTCCATACACTCAGGTTCTTCTACAGGGGCCCGTGCTGTGCGCGGGCTGGCAAAATTTGGGTTTTCAGGGCACCATTTGCAGGTGTTTAGGGCTTGGACAGCTGTTGCATGCGGCAGGAAAAATGCTGTTTTTTTGGCTGTTCTGCACTATTGTAGCATTATATATGTCTAAAGCAAACAATACCTCATTGGCTAGCTGAAAAGTCGCTGGCTTTTTCCAGGGTACCAGTAGTGTTCAATTTCTTTCATAATTCACATTCGTTCCATAGAACTTTGCGCATGTGTCTCACCAAACCAAACCATTGAAACACCGACTTCTGTATATGTTCTTGCTATTATCATTACCGTTTTGTTTTGTAGACTTAAGCGACATATTTAATACATACTGCCCATTTCTGACTCTGCAATCGTGCATGGGCTTGCCCATTGTACTAATCGGGATGCACCCAGTTCATGAGCTGGAGCTACCCACCATCCTTCGCTGGGTGCACCCACCACCTTTCCAGGGGGCACCCAGGGCGGCGGTGGGTGAACCCCTGCTGTTCTACCTGGGACCACCCGGCCACAGCCCGGGCACACCCTGCCTGACTGTGGGTGATCCCATGTCGACCAACCATGGGTACACCCACCAGCCTGGGTGCACCCAGGACTTGCACGGGTGTACCCGCCAGACCTCCAATATCAGCCGGGTGCTCCCAGCTCACTAATGGGTGTACCCATGGTATCTGGGTGCACCCACACATACCATTTTTTTGTTGTCTACTTTGCGAGTGCCACCTGCCTCCACCATAACATTGTCTCTTGTTGTCTGTATGGTGTAGTGGTAACATGCACCCTATTTAAGGAGGTTCCGTGGGTTTGAATCCCACTGTGGACATGTTCCATTGATGGTCAACTTTTTTTTAGTTTCTGTCGCAGGGCTCTCATATGTTCCATCAACCCTCTTTTTTTGTTTCTTTCATATGTCGCTCATTCAATTGATTTTCCTTAATTTTTTTTCCGTTTGTATCAACAAGTACATTGTCAACACAGACATAACTCAATTGTCAACACTTTAGTCACATCAGAATATATATGTTTGTTGTCCATATGGTGTAGTGGTAACACATCCTTTCAATATGGTTGACTGCTCTATGTTTACAAGGAATGATGTGGGTTCGACTCCCGCTGTGGACATAATTATTTCCCCTCTGGATTTTTATTATTTATTTTATATTTAAATCTCACGATGACTGACAGAGAACACAAACCTACATTTTTGCAGACAAACAGCACCGAACTGTTCTTGCTCTTATTATCCATTGGCGATACTGAATCAAGCAATTGGGCAAAGGCCCACAACAAATTTAAATTTATCTCAATACATGCAGTCCCTTTTTAAACTATAAAATCGGAATGAAAGAAACGTAGTTGTGAAAAGTATCAGCATAGGTAAAAACTGGCAAAGACATAAACAAAACAAATCCAATGCAATTTACTCAGTAGTTAAAGAAAATCTCCTCAACCGCTAAGCTCTCTTTCTTCCTCTCGGCAGCCCGCAGCGCTCGCCAATGCTCAACTCCCGCCGCAGATGACCCAAAGGGCTGCCCGCCTACTGGCGTAGACTCCAGCCGCTGCGCTACTATGCCACGACGCGCCACTAAATCTACTAAATGACCACATCAGTTCCAGAAGATGGCGGCAACGACCACAAAAACGCACTTTTCGGTGGGCACCATGAGGCCACGGGGCATCTTGAGGCGTTGTGAGGCTGGTGCTTGTGCTACGCCCTGCGCACCGCCTCACAGCCCCTTCAACCGAGCCCTGGACGAGAACGTATGAGGTGCCTGTTCATCCAAATCGGGAATCAAAGTTACCAAATCCGGATTCTCATCAAACGCACGCAGCCTACGGTCCCCATCCAACCTCTCACACCGTTCGTACCACCTGTCCGGTTAGTCACAACGCTCGGTGGACGCTCCCATTACCCGAACCCCGCCTTTGCACGACTCGCACCTCACATACGAACACGGCACCACGCGCTACGGCCCACGAGAATGGTACGGACCAACCAATAGCGGGCATCCTGGGCTTTGTATCCTCTTCCCACACCCGAGAAGTCACCAACACTCGAACGCAAGCCTCGTCCGATCCAGTTTCCATCCTTCCAAACCACTCGAAACCTACTCAGATGCATCCGGACGCGTCTTCCGACCAATAACTGACCTTTTGTGGCTCAGGAATCCGCTCTGCTATGGAACGAGTCCTGCGTCCGTACCAATTCGCGTCGCACGCTCCGTCCGTTCATGGAAATGAACCCCAAAATTCGAATGTAAGCCTCGTCCGTCGCCCCAAATACTGAACGCACGCCGTGTACGTTCCTGCGCAAGCACCCTCAAACGCGAAAGGGATGGAACCGAACAAGTGGGCATCAAGGGGACGGTATAAAAGGATAGCGGAAAAAGGCGTTGTAGTCAGTCAATTTTCGGAGCTTAGTTCTCCCCCACCACCTGTACCCCCACCTGTGCAACTAAAGCCTTGCTCACACCGAGTTGACCACATCCTCACTTGCCTCTAGCAGGGCATTTCACTCTCACACCTCCTTTCGCAAGGTCCCAACTCATCGGACCCCAAGTCATATCATCGGGCTTCCCCGTAATAGGATCACCAACTTCGCAAGCTTCACGCTTTGTAGAAGTCGGCCTGGGCGAAGCCATATTGGTTTAAATCGCCGTCTGCCACCCAGCGTCACGACCGGACGTCCCATATGTTCGACTGACCAGCACCAGCCGGCATCGCTGTCACTTGCTTTATAACTGTAAAATGTTGTATTAAGCCTTCCACCTTCGTTGGGAACATCGGGGAAACAAGAAGGAAGGATTGCAGCATAGGCATCGGATTTTACAGGAAACAACACGTCGTTCGCTCGAGCTTGTGACCTAGGACAGGTAACTATTACCCCCACACCCATTTACAGCTAACAGCAGGTACCCCCAACACGAAACCACGGAACAGACGCCTCGTGCGATCCCCTCATTCGGACAACGCACACGTCTCAATCCTACATCCCCACTATCCTCCAACGTTAAATAACCCCTAGAGGCCGAACAGGCTGTCTATTTGATAAAACATATTCTCATAGCGGCACCACGGTCCTTATCACAACGTGATCGTGATGGTGCTGACGGTAATAGGCGCCTCTGGAAGAGTGATAATGAGCGCTCTGGTCAGCGATGATGCAGCAGAACTGGAGGAATTTTTAGATTAGAGCAGGGACGTGGAAGCTCTGGTAAGACGCACAGGATCACGAGAAGAGGGGATATGACCCGCATTTCCCAACTGCGCAACCGGGCGCGAAATGTAGAATCTGGATCTGGAAGGGATGGGTCAGGAAGGAGGAGGGAGGAAACAGCATACCAATTGCCCTCAGACATGGGAAAGCGGGATTACGTCAAACACCTTCAATCTGGTTGTCGCCAAGGCACACGATCGGCGCACTGATGGCTTAGCGGCGCACTGGGATTTTACAGCCGATGTCAGTACCGAGGGCGCGGATCAAAAATTTTCTGTTTTGGGATGTTTCCAAAGAATTCCCTATATCTCTGTCAGTTCTTCACCGATTCACATAAAAACTCAATAGATCTACTCAGCTAATTCATGCACAATTAGTGATAGAGAGGAACTTGCGAAAATATCATGTATTAGGTAATTTCTGTTTTGGGGCTGTTTTTGCACTGAATACCATCTAGCATGGTGAGAACATTTCCCAGTGACCTAGAATTTTGGGAGGGACAACGTGTATATGTTATGAAACAAGTGATAGAGCCAGAACTATATGAAATGTCCAGATGAATGTGATCTTGGCAATATCTCTGAAAGCCAAAAACTGCCAAAATTTTCACTGGAGCTAGAAGGACTGTAAGTAAATTATCCTCACTTCTGGCTCTATCACATGTTTTGTCAGGTATGCATGTTGTCTCTCCCAAAATTCTAGGTCACTGGGACATGTTCTGGCCATGCTAGACGGTATTCAGTGCAAAAACAGCCCCAAAACAGAAATTACCTAATACATAATATTTTCGCAAGTTCCTCTCTATCACTAATTGTGCATGAATTAGCTGAGTAGATCTATTTAGTTTTTATGTGAATCGGTGAAGAACTGACAGAGATATAGGGAATTCTTTGGAAAAATCCCAAAACAGAAAATTTTTGATCCGCGCCCTCGGTACTGACATTGGCTGTAAACGGTTTTAAAATGTTTGTTAACCGTTTCCATTTTGTTTGTCCGCTTCTTCAAATGCAAACTAAATGGTTGAGCCTTATGGCAAATGTACGAGATGTCTCTTCATCAGGCGCAAAATCTGAGTAGACAGAAATGTTTTCACATTTCCTATCTATAATTTCCACCAAGAGTCCCAAACGATTGGCGCGCTTTTGAAGGCGCTACGGCGCGCCAAACACATTGCCTATTTTTCACATCTTGGGCCTCTTCTCAGAATGCTCTTCGAAGCACGTGCATGTCACGTGAATTGAGAAGACGCCGTGATCCGAACCTAACCATGCTGTACCTTGCTTGCTATACACAGCCTTCATCAGTGGCGCAAGACTTCCCGCAGCTCTTTCTCGACGCTGTCCCTCCCCTCATGTCATTCTTCAGCAATAGCTCTGGGATTCACATAGAAAATTGCACCTTCTACTCGGCCGAAAATGTGAACATACGATCGCCACCCCATCCAGCAATACGGTGGAGTTCGGAGGCAGCTTCGGGGCCGGTACGTACAAATCGGACAAGCATAGAGGCTGGGAGGTACATGCCATACTACAGTGTGTTACTCGAGCTCAAGCTCCGCTGGCTAGTGCTGATGCTTTCCAGATGCAATCTCAAGACGACATGATCAATCGTCGGGTCAACATGAACATCCATACCCTGGCTTCGAGCCGTACTCTCATATCAGAGGTCAAAACGGTCATTCCGTCCAACACATGGCTTCTATGACCGATTCTGCCCGCTTCGAGCCCTACCGTGCGTCCGAATGGAGGCCTATGAGGCTATGCGACAGTCGCTCAATTTTCGTAGACATGAACCCTGTGAGGAACCTCTATCATCATGATGCATACACCACAAGCCCTCGCTTCACTCCCATATCATATGGCGTGCCGGTCTTTACTCCAGCCACGACGAATCTTCCGCATACTCAAATTCAGCAAGCGGTTGGCGATGAGTTAACAGAAATATTTCCCGCGAGTACCACCAGCGCGGCTCCTCCGTTTAGCGACAACAATCAAACTTTCGAGTACAGCGGTCTATTCGACGGCAACCCAAACATGCATTCCATCACTTTCACCCCTCCCCACCCCAACGAAGCCAGTACCAGTCTGTTACACCCCACGGCCTCCAGACACGGACCAATTACGACTATACATCAAGGAACCTTCATCGGCGGAAATCTGCAGGTGAGAAACGGCGAATCAGGTACGTTCTTCTGAGGTCGTTCGAAAAGCTATGCGCTGAGCCCACGGCTTACTAGGAATTCATATGTTACACCGCATTTCCGCATCAGAAGCGTTCCACGACCCGGCGGATAGCTACGCCCAGCCTCGATGTCATCCTGAGACTCGAACCGCCATGCTCGAGACATTGTGGAGCTGGTGTATTGATTCGAAATGGCCTGCCAAATCGAACTCTGATATGATGGGCAGGGGAGAACCAAGTCTTCTTTGGTTATATGGTCCTGCAGGGGCCGGGAAGTCTGCTGTCATGAAGACCTTGTCACAGCGCTTAGAGGATGCGAAGCGCTTGGGCGGAGCCTTCTTCTTCAAGCGTGGACATGATACTCGTGGGAACGCCAATGCCTTGTTCCCGACGATCGCACTTCAGCTTGCGGTCAACAGCCCCCAGTTAAGACTCAAAATCTCGCAGACCGTGGAAGACAACCCCACTCTTCTGGGACGGTCCCTCGCTGTTCAATTGCGGGAGCTCATTCTCAGGCCTTGCACAGGTCTGGACAGCCCCAGCTTGACCATTATCATTGATGGACTCGACGAATGCGACAGTCAGCGCGTCCAGCAAGACATTTTCCGTTTGATTGCTGGCGCCACTCAACAGCATTATCCTCTGCGGTTTATTATCGCCAGCCGCCTGGAGGCCCATATCTGCGAGGTCCTGGGAGAGTCATCCCTCCAGACTCTATATCGGGAATATAATATCGAGAAGTCTTTCGAGGATGTACGCACATTCCTTGTTGCCGAATTCTCCCGGATTCATTGTGAGCACTCGACGATGGCCTCTGTTGCACGTCCATGGCCTTCAGATAAGGTGCTCAAATGTCTCGTTGACACTTCATCTGGCTACTTCATCTATGCGAGCACCATTATCAAGTTTGTGGATGACAAATACTCGCACCCCATTCGACGGCTCGAGGCGATCTTGAATCCCATTGAAACCGACTCGCAAGCCCCGCTTGCTGCACTAAATGAACTTTATATCCAAATCCTTCGCGCGAATTCAAATCCTCATCTTGTCCAAATTTTACGTGTCATCGACAACCTTCACTACCCGAACCCAGCACAAATTGAGCACTTTTTCGGACTGGATCAAGGGGATGTGGAGCTGTCGCTTCGCGGTCTTCATTGCGTGCTCGACCGTAGGAAATTTGACGGGGGATTAGCCTTTGTGCATGCTTCATTCCATGATTTCCTGAACAACATCTCTGGCTCTGGCGAATATTATGTCGGTGATTCTTCCAGCCTCGCGGAGCTGCTGCGAATGGTCCTCACACAGCTTAGCTATGGCTACGCAGATCCCGTGAAAAATTGCAATACCCCAAGTCTCTTGTTTGTGAACGCTGGCCTCTGTATAGGGTTGTTAAGCTGACATGCTAGGTTTGCAGCTGGCAATGCCTCGCACGTGCGCTAAATATTAATCTCCTGTCAAAAGTTGCACCCTCTCCAGACCTTGTTCAATTATTCAGGGCCATCAACCCGGAATTTCTGCTCGGCTTATCAGTATTTGTAGAGGTTATATTGGGGTGGCTCAAAGTTAACACTCCCAATTTTGTTGATGTTATCGCGAATCTTACGTCTCTGTAGAAAATAGAACCACCCCCGCAAGACTTAATACGGTTGTGCCAGGATTACCATTACCTCCGTAGGAGCTTCGATTCGCTGGAGAATTTTGCTTTTGTGCCTTCGACAGCATCATGGCCAAGGAAAACCAAGGAGATGAAGCAGGAAGTGGCTGAATGCCCAATCCTGCTTCGTATCTCGGGCATGTGGCTTTTAGCTGGCTCCTCAAACCTGCGTTTACTACCACATCTCCTGGACGTCCCTTGGGAAACAGTACGCGCTGCATTATGTCGACTGAGACCAGTAACAGGCGACAGGGGGCTTTGGGGCCTCGTTGATTTCGCACGTAAAGTTTGGGAATTGTCAGGTCGGGACGCTTCAAGAGTGGGTCTATCCCTGGACTTTGCCTGGAGCTGTCTGCGAGTGCGAAAGCTCATCAATTCTGGATGTTTACCCGAAGATTTATGGCAGGTCACAAGGATCAAGTTTGGAGTTACGACTGACAGTTCAATTAACAGGAACGAAAGGATCGAGTGGGGCCGCTTGATCAGGATATGTCCCCCATCTCCGGAACTCCTGAAGGGCGTTCGGGAATTTGTGCCGCCTCCCATTCGAAGTGACACATGGTATTTACATCAAGAAATGGAGTGCTACGATGTTATACAGTGGCTCAAGGTTCGTCAACGACTTGAATTAACTTTCATCCCCTGTGACTTTCGTGGTCTTGTTCTGCCTGCATTCAGAAGTTTCCCGAGCCTCCCGTGGACGAAATCTCTCGATGGCAAAAGCTGTTTTGCAATGAGTGGGAAAGGGCAACCAAGCGGCCCGCATTTTCTCCTCCTGCAGACTACGGTTTAAGGTGGCAAAGATGGGCTGCCAAGTACCCTGAATGGATCCTCGTATCTCACCAGGTTGATTTCTTGACGTGAACCAAATACATTGGCCGTGCGCTGGCGCTTTGTTTGCCCACCTCCGTTTTTAGATTATCCAGTCGCAAACTGAGGCTAATTTATTACTGCTTCATGCAAGTTTCATGTCTGTATGTGTCAATCAAGGTGGTTGAATATTAGATACTTGGTCCTGTAGACAAGATAGGCTGACGCTTCGCTCCGGAAACCTAAGTCGGAGGGCAGTATATTGAACAGCAATGAAAATCTATCATTCAGTCGTGACTACGCACTACGGACACGAAAAACTGTAGGCTAAAATAAAGATAAGATTTTCGTTTGTGGTCGGCACTACTCCCTGCCGTCAGATATCACTAACCGTAAGAGAATAATAATAATTAGGGCCTTGAGAGCGCACCAGAAAGGCCGGAAATATGGTAAAATTGATGTCTGTGTGGCTCAGTAGAAAAGAACAAAACCACTCGCCCATCAGAGGTGACCAGACATAAAATAATTAGGCTGCAGGCGCCAAATTTCATGGAAATTGGGAGGGACGCCGAATGATTGAAGAGAGTGTCCGAGAATGCGACGGGTGAGAGCGGAGAGACTATTCAGGAACGTGAGCGATTGGTAACCCCAGGTTCGAAGAAGGAGCTCCCGACCAGCACAGTTAGGCTTGAGACCAAAAGAAGCCTAGTTGTGGCGCAACCAGCTTGAAAATATCCCAGGATTGATTGACCCAGAGTAGATAACGTTCCCCAGTACCAGACAGAGGCTTTGAGGGCTTGGCATCAAAATCGGTATTATAGCGCAGAGAATGCTTGTTGTAGTAGAATGTTGCACATACTTTTTGGGGGGAATGGCCTGCCCGAACGTCTTTTTATATCAAGAGGCTTCGGAGTGATTGCGCGGCCTGCCGGCCTGATGGCATATAATTGGCTGCGCCGTAGGCTGGAGCAACTGTGAACAACTGCGCGCTGTCAGCAAAGAGCCGTGTCTAGGTCAGATGGTGAGCCGTAAGGAGGAAAGAAGCTTGGCGGGCAGTGTTGAAAGCATCGCAAAAATACGAATAAATGGAGATAGGACTGGTGGACGAAGAGAGGAAGACGAAAGGACTCGTGATAAATGGAGAAAAGTGCATACATGTACAAAGAATCGCCGAGGATTTCGTTAAAGAACGGTTAATGATGATAGGCGGCCAGTGCCCGCCCTCACCACTTTTCACAAAATTTAAGCCAGAGGAAATGTTGTGTCAAGCTGAACGATGTTGCTGAGAGATCAAAACGAGCTGAAACCTCGCACACGCCATTCTCGACCCCCAGCATATTCCACAAATTTTGGGGGAACTCGAGATGATGATGGGCGGCCAGTGCCCGCCCTCACCACTTTTCACAGAATTTACTTAATGCAGAAGAAATGTTGTGCCGCGCTGAACGACGTTGTTTGAAATTTTGCTAGATATTTCCCCAGGCACTAACTTCGTGAAATTGTGCTGCATCGGTCATCATAGATAGGGTCTAGTATCTAAAACCTTGAAGTCACATTTTATTTCTTCGCGTTCCGCACTCCGCAGCGGAATCACATATTCAACTTTCAAGCTCTAAACCCCTTCTGCAACTGCCTGCACAACATCCCTTTCTTTTTCAAACTACTGGTACAGTCTGTTCTCACTCATAGGCTCTCATGATCAGTCGATATTTCGTAGTTGGACGATTAGTGGGGATCGTTGATTACAGCCCTTTGCAGAACGTAGGGCGCGGGCCGGTTCCTTTTTTTTTTTGGCAAGTTTTCACCAGAACAGTCGTTGTGAGCTCTATGGTAACGTAGAGCGATCTGCTCGTTGATCTGTACTCCGCCGTGTGATTTGGTGTGCAGCAGCCTCCTGGACCACGGACACACCTTCCACACATAGTACGCGGTTCTGAATACCTTCCCGTGTTGCAAATTCTTCTAAGTTCCCTGTTCCTGTGATACCGGTACTCACTAGTACTCACTAGCCAAGTCCTCAGCAAAATTCTGAACTGGATTCCACGTGTGGGCCGTTCCGGCACAGATTTTCTTGTGTGCACCTCTACTCGATGTCCAGAGTACCGAGTTTCAACCTGAACACGAACAACCCCTTCCGCTGGCAAGTCCGGCACGAGTGCGACGTCCCGGCGGTGCTCTAGGCTGCTTCGCCTGACAGCCAGTCTTTTAGGATCTTTAGTCTCGAGCAAGGTTTTTTGCGGGTACAAGGTGTCTTGCAAGTCCGGTGGATGGAGCGCCACCACAATACCTTATCATGAGTGAGTATTTCCCTTTACCTGCTTTTCTTTTGAGATCCCTGCAGGATTGTTGTCTTTTATGTTTTCCGCACTTTGTGGGTATCACATCGCATCCTTGATCGCATCGTTCAAACTTCAGACCAGTCTATTACGGGACTTCACCTTGAAGGAAAGATCACCGCTTTCTAAACTTGATTGCTCTGAACAATCTCTTGTGCGAATATATTCCTCCGGCAGGTTATCCCAACGAGGTTTGAAATTTAAATCTTTCATCTCCTGCCTCTGTGATATAAATTATTCCAGATTATGTGTTTCAACTCCGACCCATGGCCGCAACTCCCAACAGAGGGTAGCACTTGATTTCTAGGCCATGCAAATGTATCTGAGCAGGTATGACTGTTGTGTTTTGAAGTGTACACTAGATCCTCAGGGTGATTTTTATCTGGTGGATTGAGCACAGGCAGGTAAAATGAATATGTTCGATCGAACATCTCAAAATTGGGTGGTCTAAGCAGCCCAGATGTCTCGCAAGTACCATCCAAGGTTTCTTTTTTCGCATAGGTGTGGTGTAAAAATCAATCAATATATTTATATCAAGGAGCTCAAGGAGTGTAGGAAATGTGTAAAACTCCTTGAAACATTGTCATCGTTTTCAACATGGATATGCGCCGGTGACCGAGTCCATGTGGATTTTTCGGGAGTGGGATCAACATTCCTCTGGGTCCTGACCACCACTTGTACTGTGCTGTTTTATAATCCACGTTGAAGGATGTTTTTGTCCATGCTAAATTTGGCAGGTTTGGCTGACCTTACTAGTACTGTGGTTGTTGAATAAATGTCGACACCATGCCTTTGAGCGAAATATTGTTCAGCTTCAACATTCCCCAAATCAGAGACACAATAATATTAATCTACCTCACAGAGCAAGTCACAGACCGTAACACTAAAACACTAGGAAAAGATGAAATTTCGCGACACACTTAGATATTTCAGCATCACTAATAGATAGACCTTAGAAATTGTGACCTGCAGTCCCAGTGTAAGCCAAAAGTGTCCAACGGGTCATTTCGGACTCAACCAACTCTCAACTTGTTAACGTTAACGCACACACGGACAGAGGAAACAAGAAGTCAAGAAGAAAGACAAGATACATAGGGCTCTTGGACCGAGAAGTCAAGGAGAGCGGCATCACTCGGAATACCATGTGCAGGGACACCGTGACTGCAGCTCAGCGGGTGCGTCCTTCGTCTCTCATTCAATATCGTGAAATATTGTGCTCGAAAACTGACGCAGATCTTTTGTAGGTTCGTATCCCTGCCACCAGTTCCCGGCCAACTCGAGCTCTACCAATACTTGAAGGCAAGAGCAGAACTTGAAGAGTGGCCGGGAGCGGGCCCCAGTACACATACCCCTCGTTCGCGCGCATGCAGGGACTTCAGCTCGTGAGGCACGCTGCGCGTGTACAGGATATTCGTGATGGTGTAGTTGCGTGAGTGTTTTTTGTCCTTCAAACTTCAAACTCTTCTGAGAAGAGTTTGACTTCTCTCACCGGACATTGCAGTGATGAACTGCGTTCTATTTTACTTTTTTTTTTCGTGCACTATATGCTCTCCAGTAGTGAGCACCTCGCTATGTATCGCACACATGCAACCGCTTTTTCCTACCAACTTAAGACGGTGTATGAACGAATTTGCAGTGCGATGGTCTGGCTCAAACAAGTGCATGCTCGTCCTGCCTCCTCCCTCTCTCTCGCTTACTGATTTCTTTACGGCTTCTGTTTACATTTCAGTCACTTCTGTCCTGCAGATCATTGAGTGCAGCGCTTCCCCGCGCTGCCTCATCCCGTACAATCCCCTGGCCGATGCCCGTCTTCGTTCTCCACCATATTCTGGACCTCATTTCTTCTGGGTCTCTTCCCGTCCTCGTCTCAAGAGGTCCGACCGGATGCAGGGCTCCACCCGTGGTACAATTCAGTGTCTGCGCATGCCGCCACCCGCAGATGAGAAGACGTGCGCCTATTTTCTTTTGTGACTCCTATGTTTCCATGACTCTCACATTCTTCTGTTCACTTGATTTTCCTGCATTTTATTTTGTGCCTTGCGCGCATTTCCCTTTTTTTCTTAATTGCGATGCACAGCTGCCCGTTGGTATGTTCATCTTGACAGGCTTCACATGGTCTTCCAGGGTCATTTTGGCCTTGATTTTCCACTGGCGACGAGTGCGGCCCGCCGCTGCTTTGCGATGAACTTTCGATGCACTAAGGGTGGTGCACACGCAAGTCGGCTGTGGGTGCGAGAGGGGAGCTGTGTTGTATCTGGCATCTTCGTCAAACTGTGTCTTCGACTTCATTGCCTTCACTGCTTGCATCCGGATGTGCATTCGGCCGCGACTGGCTTTTTCTGACCTCCTCGTGCTTCCTTTCCGGGTCTTTGTCCTGCGGCTACGGCGCACTGCGCGTGCAGCGTGCGTGCCGGTCGCTCACACCCGAAGCATTTCGTCCTCGCACTCCAGGCTAACTCGCACCTGGCTTGTTTCCACCTCATTTATTTTGCTCTTTATACTCCTTCATTCTCCCACCTTGGTACGCAAGAGGGACGAGCATGTATCCTAAAGCAGACGCATTCGGATGCCTCTCACTTCCCCCCCTCATGTGTGTTGCACAATGTGGGAACCGGCTGGTCATTCTCCTTGACGATAACCTTCGGAGAGGCTGCGCCAATTTCGTTTGGATTTTATTATGGCTAGGCGCGGTTGCTGGGGATCCTTCTATTTTATATTTCATTCCATCCCCCGCCCTCTCCTTCCTTCCTTGATGCACTGCACCTCTGTGGTTTTTGCGATTTTTCTCGAAATACACTTGCAGTGTGCATCTCAAGTGCGGTTGACCGAGCCGTTGAGGTGTGATTTTGTGTGGAGAGTTTCTTTCAATGGAACAGAAAAATCCAACATGGATTCAAACTTATCTCATCGAGACCAACCACAAACATTCAGGACGTTGAAATGTCTACTAAATTCAGTTCAGGATGGAAATTTCCGTTCTAAGTCGGGTTCAGATTGTGATCCACTCAAACTCTGGGCAGAATATTGGATTATGTGTTGTGCTTGCGCCACGCCGCTCCGCAGGTTCAAACTGGCCGCTGATCTTGGAATTTCGCCAAATCCATCGTCATTAGGGGAAGTCAAAGTTACATTTTGGAGGTGATTCAGAAGTCGATTCAGAGGTCGATTCAGAAGTCGATTCTGAAGGTTTGAATCGACTCGGAATCGATCAAAACCCAGAATCGACCTGAATCGCCGTTGCTACTCCGGAGTAGCAACAACATCAGAATCGGATTCGAATCGCTTCGTGATTCGAGCGCGCGGGATTCGACTTCGAATCGACTCCCATCAGGGTGACTGGCCTAAAGTCGAATCGGGTGTGGTCAAAGTTGGGTCGATTCACAGGTGATTCAAAAACAAGAATCCACAGATGAATCGACAGCTGAATCGCGTTCTGAATCGACTGTGGAATTTAACTTTGACTTCCCCTATTGACACGGAGCAGAGGACTGCTCGAAATTCGACACAAAAATTTGGCACTTCCCACTTTCGGCTTCCTCTGCAGGCGGAGTTTACGTCTCAGTGAGTGAAGAGCATAGAGGAGAGGGAGATCGCGAGCAGCGAGCACTGAAAATTCGAAGGAATTAGAGTTGTTGAAGGCTTGAAGCTAAGTAGGTTGGAAGAGGTCAAGAGCCACCACAAATTAAATCCCTGCGAACACGCTGGAAACGCAATATCCGTGACATTCAGGCACACAAGAAAGTTTCTGAATTTTTCGGGAACCCTACAACGAGTAAAGCCGGACCGAATCGGGTGTCGGATACCGTCGCCGATGATCCGACACCCTCTTTTTTTTTTTTTTTTTTTTTTTTTTTTTTTTGGAGCGTTTATTATAATGCAACTCAGTCTGCAAAGCATTCCAAGCGCATCCGCTGGTAGAACTGTTTCCAGTATAGCCGGGAAGTGATCCAGGAGGAAATGCCGTTACGCACATATTTCAAGCTTCGTGTGGGACTCTGGCTGCTCGGTATTATCCTACTCCATTGTTTCGAGTGTTCGGCCGTATACCCACTAAAACCCCCTTCATTTTTATCCAATCATCCGGCAGGGAATCTTCATCAAGGAGTGCACCGCTCCATGTGTCAAGCACTAGTTGCTTTTTCGTCGCGAGAGATCCAAATCGGGCTCGATTTGTGAGTAACTGATCTCTCTTCAAAGCGGAGTTGATCAGCGCCGCCCAACGGTTATGTATCTCAGCCTCTGACTTGGGTGGCTGGGTCTCAAACACTCTCTCGTTTCTTAAAGTCCAGATCAAATACATCGATGTTGAGACAATTATTGTGAAGAAGCGATTCTTAGATGGTACTGTCTTGCCATTCGGAGAGGTAAATCTGGCGAGGCCGCAACCCAGGAGTAGCCCCCAATTTAACTTAGGCCAGGTGGAAAATTTGAGCCTCCAAAGTCTCTCCGTCAATTGCCATACCTGCTGCTGACCGGGTGCGTTACATTCCAGCATAATGTGTTCCAGTGATTCTGGCACTCGACATATCGGGCATTGGCCGAGGATTTCCATGTTTGGTACATGGTCCCAGAAAAAACCGACATGGTAGGTATCATGCAGACTTTTCCATAAAAAGTTTCGTGTTAGTCGGTGAATGTTGTTGGATCTGATCGAGGTCCAAATGGCGCTGTCAGTCGGTTGGTATCCGAACTCCTCTGCAACGCAACAACGGATACGATCAAGATTGGATGTTGTGGATTTCCGTGTGGGTTTGTCTCTCATGGATTTAATTATTCTGGTAAACAAGTGTTGACTTCCTTCTTTCAGCAATATTCCAGGGTTGGCGAACATCAGGTCTGATTGTATGTCCAAAGACATTGGGGTAGGATTTAACGTCTGTAGTTCCGCTGCTGGATTAATATCCACCTTCTTGAAGTAGGTTCTGGCAGATCTCTCTTGTAAGGCAGAGATAGTACACTTTATCAGCTCGTAATTTGGGTTGAGGGGGTTGTTTTCGCTGTGAACACGATCTGTCACAAGGGTTTTGCCAAGAAAGGTTGAACAGCAGTGGACTATGAGCGGAATATATTGTGGGACTTCTTTCACCACATATAGCAGGCCTCCCAGAATTGCTGTGTTGAACGAAGAGTACAAGTTTGTGTCCGGAAAGGAAAGTAGGAGTGACCTCTTCATTTTGACGTAGTTGTTTTCGCGAATCAATATCATTACATGCATCTGCGCATGTGTCTCGCCCGGATGTTGGATTTTTGCATGGAGGTATACATCGAGCACCGCTGGGTCGGGGTTAGCCGTAGGGTAGCGTTTTGTTGCGAGTTCGGTTGTATGGTCCTCGGAGGCGAAAATTCGGAAGCCATTTGAAAGGTCTGTCAGCCGGAAAACCGGATCAAAGGTCAGCCGCCCGTCTTGACTACCTTGACTACCTTGATCATTTCCGGATTTTTCTGCCTCCGACAGCGCAAGATGCTCGCAGAGGTCGCGGTTTGCTATGAGGGGATTCCATTTGGGCTGGATACATTCAATTAGTGCCTTTGCGGCCTCTACACATTCTCCCGGATTGACACAACCATATTCAACGCGGTCTCGTCGACAGAGCGGGCATCCACAGTTCTTGCGTCCAATTCCAAAGGGTTAACTACATGTGGCTGTCTTATCAAGGTGGTTCTGCGCTGTGATATTGTCAAGATGTCGGCCACACTTCGGGTGTGATGATTTTGTCGTAAGCATTTTATAGCATCTTTCCTCCGAATTTTATCAAACTTCTGCCCAATCAGTGCGATGTGGTTCCATACAGGCATTTGGAGCTGAACTTCCTTCGAAATTGAAAGCGCTGTGAAAGCCAGGTGATATTTTTTGGCTGCCAGAATCATGCACTGGATATCATGCGGTAAGGGGGCGTTCCTCCATGATGGAATGTGTACATTTTGCAGGAAAATATGGTACATTGAACCTCGGTTGGCATCCGATTGGCTTGCATCCCAGCGCTTTATAATGGTATGTTCAGCAAAAAATGGCCAGTTTGCTCGATCATCTCCGTCTCGTAGGAATTCTTTCAGATTCCACAAGTCTATTGCCTCATTTCGGGAGCGTACATCTAAGATTTGCTTTCCACCCTCGATGAGTGGAAGACACATTGTCTGGTGAGCAACACGCGGCTTCTTACCTTCCCAGAGGAACTCATCTCGCATTCGGATCAATTTATCCTCAATTTCATCAGGCATTCCTTGTACCCGCGTCAAGTATTGGGTTTTCCCGCCAATGACCATGTTAATTATGTGTCTGCGGCCCTCTAATGTAGGTTTTTTGGAGTTCCAGCGGTCTAAATCTCTTGAAATATTTTCAATTACCTCCGGCCAGGGTGTCAGATAAGGTACGTCGTTTCCGACCCAAGCTCCGAGGAAGCGGCAGGTTTGCTTATCTGGTATGATTGTCAAGTCACTCCGGATCTTTGGTGATGCCGGGCTGATTTTGCGATCCTGAACAACTTGTGCTCTGTACTCGGAGGATCCGAAAGGTAATATAACTGTCTTTCGCATATTGAATTTTGCAGTTGATGCAGTGCACCATAGATCGAGAATGCTCCAGAGCGCTGTCCAAGAATCTTTGTTGGACAGATAAATTGTTGTGTCATCAGCGAAAAGGGATATGAGCAGTTTGCGCTCTGTACCAGGTACGCTGACACCCTTGATTTCAGAGTTTCGCAGTAACGATGCGAGTGGCTCAATAGCCAAGTTAAAAAGTAGGCAGGATAGCGGGTCGCCTTGGCGAACTCCCCGTGTCACGATAAACGTATGCTCAATTCGCCGTTAACCATAACTTGAGTCTTGGCGTCGGTGTATAGGATTTTGACCAAGTTGCCGAACTTAGCCGGGAATCGCATTCGTTTCAGGACAGTCAATAGGTATTCGTGGTCCACTTTATCGTATGCTTTCTCTTGATCAAGGGCTACCACAATACCATTTTCTTCGAAAGCGTCTGCATAGTTGAGTAGGTGTTTCAGCTGTTTAACTTGGTCTTCAATCTTGCGACCTTTCATAAAGCCAGCCTGATCGCGGTGAATAATTTGTGGGGCAACATCGGCAAGTCTCAGCGAGTAGCTTTTTGTCAATAATTTATAGTCTATATTCAGCAGCGTGATGGGCCGGTAATTCGCGACTTCTGCGCGATCACCTTTTTTATAGATCGGACACATCCATCCTGTGTGGAAATCTGTGCCTAGAGCCACTCCATGTGTTTCAATGTCTTCAAAAAGGGACTCAAGAATAGTCATGACATCCCAGGTGTTCTCCTTTTTCTCCGTTTTATTTTTGTGTTCAATTTCTAGCCATTTGTAGAACTCGTAAGGGAGTCCGTCTATCCCAGGAGCTGAGCCGTTTTTCGACATTTTTAGGGCGGTACTCAACTCGGATGCAAGTAATCTCTGATTCAAGGAATTGTGCTGTTCTCTGTTTAGGTGTGCGTCGCACTGTTCCAAGACTATTGATGTGGCAAGAATCTTCGCGTATTCATCTGGTTTGTCCTTTGACTGCACACTATCGTGGTAAGTGCGAGCCATTTCAGCCATTGATTTCGGGCGAGACTCATACTGTGGTGGGCCTGCTGTTGTTCCAGGTTTCACAAACTCGTGAATCGTCTCTTTCATGTGGTATCCTGCCGCAGATCGAGTCCAGAAGCGGCTGTGTAGAGTTTCGCCTTCAACATCGTACTTGGTCTGTGATAAATCTTTCTTGTCCTGAGCTCGCTGTTGAAGAGTATCGTTAATTTTCTTCTCTAGAAGATATGCCGTTAGATTTCGATCATCGGGAGGGATACTGGTATCATGAATTATGAGGTACAGTTGTGCTTTCCATGTTCGTAAATTCCTTGTATCTTCATTCTCTACCAGGAGTGAAACACTCTTAGCGTGATCGATGACGTCTCGCTTGAATTGGGCCCACAAGGTTTGAATGTTTCGGTCAGGAGATCTTGGAAGATTTTCCAGGTCTTGACAATCTTGTTTCAAGGTCATACCCAGTCGCTGCACCTCGGACATGAATTTGCAAGTTTTTAGGAGGTAAAGTGGGAGGCTGAATCGCCCTTTTCCGGGCTTCTCGTCCGCCCGACAGACTATCTGCACTGCAATCAAAAGGTGGTCGGTTTTAACCGCCGTTTGGTCAATTCTCCATCCCCGGCATGAGTCAAAGAGCTTGTGTTGTACGTATATTCGATCTAACCTGGATCGTGATACATGCTCTAATCCCGTTATTGGGTCGGTTCGGCGTTGAACACATGTATACTGTCGTTCATCTTGAAAAGTATTCCTCCATCCATCTTCGATCTGCAGGAGTGACTTGAGCCGGTGAAAACTAGCTGGGACAGAGATTTTACCGCCAGACAGGCGATCTCTTGCGTCTTCTACGAAGTTCCAATCTCCTAGAACAATATCAGGGAATGGTAGATTCGCGTTGTCCCTCCATTTTTCCCAGAGGTCCGTCCACATTTTATCCCTCTGTTGAGGTTTGTTAGGGGCATAAATATTCAGGATTGTGAGCATCCGCCCTTTGTGCCACGGGACTGCAATCATTAAAGCACGGCCAGCTACTAGTTCAAAGACTTGGACATGTTCAACATCGATAAATTTTTTGTTGAGCAGAATTGCCACTCCTGCAGTGGAGGTAGGATGCTCGGGGTGAGCTGAATGGAAAGTTTTAAACCAGCTGTCGTATATTCTGTGGAATTCTCCAGCCCCGGCGTCATCTAGGTGTGTTTCTTGCATCGCTACAACACCTAGTCGTTGTTCATCAATTAATTGTTTCAAAAATTTAAACTTATGGTTTCCCCTATTCATCGAGGAGCAGGTTTCTCTTCCTGCAATGTTCAAGGAGGCAATGTTCAACGTTGAGCGAGTTGATTTGGCCCCGTTCTTTGATTTCAGTTGTATATTCCTTTTCCGTATTTCGGCATTCATAATCTCCCAGCTGTCGAGGATCCCTTCTCCCTCGACATGCGGTGTGAGTTGGTCTATTGACATATCACCGATCATTTGTGGAAGATCAGACTGTTCATCAACAGTGACATTAGATTCAGCACGAACAGACCTGTTTCCTATTGCCACATTGTCTGAGATCCAGTCCAATTTTCGCTTCGTGCTATTCACAATATTGTTTTGGGTCAAAACTTCCGATTGTCCAGCCTCCATAGTCGCTGCGACTAGTGCAGCCGAACTCTCGGAGGTTGATATACTGGGAACAGCACGTATTTGCTGCCCTTCGCTCGTCGTTGCAACGACCAGAGCAACGGAATCGCTGCAAAAGGGGTCGCGCATTTGATAGTCAGGGCTAGGCCCCTGTTCGCCCAGACTCCTGCTGATTTCGCTTTGTGAACTCGCAGCCGGCAGGCACATGCGAGAGGGATGCACCAGATCCCCGGAACCCTCCCGCGAGCCAGGAGGGTCTTCGGTGCAGGACTGGTTATAATTTGGTTGTGTATTCATTTTTAAGGTTTTGTTACGTTTAAAGACCGCCGTCTGTGTTCACAGGCTTCGATTTAAGACGGGTTACCTGTGTTGACCCATGAATCATTTGAGGTGAAAATTTCTACTTCAAAGGCAGAGCTCACGTGTGGTTGGGGAACCATACCGTGGCCGTTAGCTTCTCTCCTCCTCACTCTGAGAAGGATACATGAGGGCAGAAGTCAAGAAAGAGAAACGATGATATTCAGGTGTTAGACAAGAAATTGTTCACCATGAACAGTTTTTGACGCGATCTGTCACATGTGACAGACGCGTGACACTACGCGTTTTTGCCAGATTGCGGGTCTCATTTGCTACACAATTGTGTCACTCATTCAGACAGTCAACTTACGGACCAATAAGTACCCGTTTTGCCGTGACTTGAGTCTTTAAAAACTGTGAGCGCATCGCAGCGGTGTCGTGGCGTGCGGGTCAGACTGAGGACTATTTTGTGACAGGAATGTCAGGTTATTGGGGAACCACATAATATTACACTTGCTCGGTACGCTATGAGCTAACTTCTCGTATCTTACACCAACTATTTTATGGGTTTTTATGTTATGGTGCGTACCAATGGTAGAGAGACAGGTAAAGGAAGGAGGCTTCTTTTGGTGGACTCGGAGTGGTTACTCAGAAATGGCGAGGAACCCAATGTTCGTCGGCGTTAGCAAAGCCTTGGAGAGCGCGCTCGAGGCGCTGAAGGCGCAGAATGAGGTCATAGATCATCTGGCCATTCAGCTCGCGATCCCCGCGCATCTGGTAAGGAGCTCCGCCCCAGCGGAAGTTGTTCGTAGCATGTCCCTTAGGGAGGACGGTAAGATGGAGTTTCGTAAAGTAGTTTGGAACGCACGTTAAAGAAGCCTGCATTGTTGAAACGGTCCGCAATAGCATCGCGGAAGGCGCGGTGAGCAAGCTGGGCTGGGACGCGCCAGTTGTGATTCATAGTCGAGTGGATGGGCTGGAGACCGTTGGCATGGGTGTGCGAGCGATTGGTGGCCTGCGAGATGTGGCCGTTGCCATTCTGGGTGTGGTGTCCCAAACCGAGAGTGGCCCGGCGCTGGTGCGGCTGGTACACATTTAGAGTGTTGGTAAGGGTTCATACAGAAACAAGAGGTATGCGACGTACACCAATTTCCATGGTACCGTTGACACGGCGGGTATTGGCGTTGGTGGCAAGGGTGGTGGGATGGACATGCACGTCGTCCCCGCTCTCGTCAGCCTCGTTGTCAGAGTGTCCGGCAGGAATAAGATCGGGAAGGCTGCCGGTACTGTCGGACTCGTTGCCAGATGCGCTCGGAGGAGGGGTGGTGTTGACAACAACGGGCATGGTTGTCTCAGAAGTCCCGCGGTCAGCGATGGGGATGAGAATAGCGCGGTCGGGCATTTTTCAGTGTGCTATTTCCACGGCGAGTGATGGCTTTAAATAAGTTTCCGCATCCCTCTCTTGTTTCTTCTGTTTTGGTCTCGGGTTTCAGAATAATTTTGAGTGAATCAGAAGGTGTTTGTGAGTTAGTCACGGTGGAAAATTCGGTATGCGTTCTCTTGTTCTTCAAACTAAGACCGTCGGTTCCGAGTTGTAGATGTGTATCATCGTATTCAGTTGGGTCCGATTCCAAGTCGGTGTTGTAGCCAAGAAATACCAGAAAAGGTAGCTGGATGTCTCGTGGACAGTCGTAAGTGGTAACCTGTCTCAGGTTTCGTCGCTTTGTTCCATCCCGTGGATGATCTGCGGGGGTGGTCGCCAGTCGAAAGGGTTTGCAAGGTTTTGGGTAGCAACTCATTTATCGGGGACAGATAATGAATGGGTCTCGTTGGGTTCACATATTGTACATTTGTATTCAATCAACACAGAACTTCTTCGTATCATACATTTGGATAACGAACTTCTCGTATCGTACACTTTGTTAGTCATCAAGCTCCTTGTTCAGAGGCTAAAAGCCACGGCGCGAACGTCCGTTGAAGGGCCGCTTGTATGCGCCAGGCCCGAAACGGGGTCGGGGGTTGCGAGTGACTGGCTTGAAGCCGTCGGAATCCATCCCCTCTCTGTCGCGGATGGTGCCAAGCGTGGTTCCGACTGAAGCGGAGTCGAGTTCAGCCTGGTTGAGATGAACAGCGCGGAACTCGGGAGAGGTTACGATGGGGCACTCATCCTTGTAATGATCAAGCCCCAGGCACTCCGTGCATTCCATCGGACGAGATCTACCCGTGCGCGTGGGCTTGAAGGGAGTGGCGCGGCCGCGGCAGTCGACGACAAAGGTAAAGGAGGAGGACATGAGGTGTTCCTTCCAGGCCTTGATCGCGTCGTCCTGCAGGGACGGAGGGGGCATATAAAGACGAACGGCGTTCTGGCGTTGGGCGGTCGAACTGCGTCGGGTGGGCATCCAGACCTACAAAGCCATTTTGTCAGTGTTGTTCGGGGCTCCAACTAAAGTTGCGCGCCTGACAAGCCTTGACTTCTGCATATTCAGGCAGAACACGAACAGCGAAGGGGATGTCGTGGGCCTCGGGAACGCGGTCGTGGTGCTCCTGGATAAGCTTGATGACTTCACGATCAGCGATGAGTTTCTCGAAGAGAGCCGAAATGAATTCGGTGCGGGTGAGGCGATCAGATAGTCCCACATATGTTCCTGGGTTGTATTTGTTGTAAATGATAATAGATTTACAGTAGAGGCGACGCACCAATGTACCAGCTAGGGTCTGGGAACGCAGGGAAGATGTAGAAAGTAAACCCGTCGGTTTCGTCTTTGCGTCTGGTGTGGACAATTGCCTGCGAAAAAATCAGAGGTGTGGAACAGTTCAGCGTATTGTTAACCTTAGTGGGGTCAGCCACAATCTTGTCCTTCAACTGCGACGAGTTGCATAAAATGAGGTTCGTGTGGGGAAGAATGGGCGCGTCTGAGGCCCCGTCCTTAGGCGTCGAAGGAATAACTGTGAATTCGGCTTGAGTTGCGAGACCTACGTCGACGATGGCGTCGGCTATGGCATCGGCGCCCATAGCACGATCTGCGGGGCGGTCGCGTCCGATAATCACTGCAGCCAACGATGACACTTGCAGTTGTGGGAGGGTCAGAGCATGCCAATAACTGGAGCTTGTCACGCACTCGGTTTGTCCATGATTTTGTTCACGTTCTCTTCGAGATGGTTGAAAAGGACAGAGGCATTCGTCCAGCCATGGGCCGGAAGGACGTTAGTTTTGGGACCAACAAGGAAATCTTTGGGGTTGGCCGGGGGATGAGCGGGATTAGTGTCGTGGTCAGGGGTGATATCCATCGCTGCGGACGTTGAAGATAATGGCGAAAAGGGATGGGCCAGAGCGTCTTAAAAGACATAGGTGTATTGTCTTGCACTGAGACATTCGAGAAGAGTCGTTGAGCTTGGCGCTGACAGTGCGAGTCATTGGCATTCAAGTCACTGAAGGAGTCGGATCCGGGGAGCAAGGAGTCATCCGGAGTCGGGCATGACTCATCGCGTCGACAGCGGTGAGCACTCCCAGAGGGCCATCAACGAGGTCGTCGGTCGCTACTGGAGCATCGGTAAGACGGTGTTGGTGGTAGTAAAGCATGGTGCATAAGCGGTGTCCATGGAGTGATGTCGTCCTCGTGTATCCGGACCGGGGTCACCGGTTTCTCATTTCGAGTGGCGTCAAAGTGGCGTAGTCCTGGCTCACGTATCTCAGAACGTTGAAGTGGGTCGGTTTGTGGTGGTGGGCTGCGAGAGACTGGTATTCTAAGCTATTGCCAGGAGTGATGATGGCTTTTATGCAAAACGATTGCAAAGAATACGTATATTTTCGATTTTAACGCTTTATAGTGCGTTCGGTGAAGTACCGAGGCAAATGCCATAGGACGGGGGGAAGTCGTGGGCGTAGGCCCGGGTTTTAACACCCCTCCCATCCAGATACCATGCCTCCAAGACGTCCATCCATGCACTGGGTGAACGAAGTGGTGGCGGTTCCGGATCAAGGAGCCCTCCATCCGACACCCTCTTTGGACCCAAACCAACACACCGCGCACGCTCCATTTCCGCCTAGGAGGACTACAAGCAAGCAGGAGATGCAACTGTGATTGCCATCGTCGATGCTCGGCTCTCCGCGCTAATGCCGGCCGTCTCGGGCTCAATCTTCCGCAGAACAGTACGACGTCGAGAGCAACACCGGGTCTAGAAGTACAAGGCGGGCACTCGGTCCGATTTGCAAGTGGTGCCGATGGTGCAGGTGCGTTTCTGTGCTGTTCACCCTTCCATCTTTCCTTTTACTCTCTGTCCTTTCTTTTACCCGAGAAACTCATTTTTTGGGGACTCCTTCGTGCAGTATAATCTTTTGGTGCAAGCACCTCCGAGTCGTTACGGCGCACAAACGGCCACCTTCCCGCGCATTGACGAGTTTGTGGGCACTTGATGAGGTGCGTATCTTCCGCTCCTCTCATCCCCACGTCCACTCCCACTTCGATTATCTTTTCTCTCCTATTCTTGCCCTTGGACATTCATTCTGTCTTTCTACTGCAAATCGAATGCCACACTCGTCCTATTCCGATTTGGGCTCGAAGGCGCAGCTATATCGACGCACGGGGTCCGGAAACTGCGTGCGTGGTACGCGGCTCCGGGTCGAGGTGTTACGGCGCGTTGGTGTGCGGGTCCCGTACCCGGGCAGCCTGCACACGAAGAGACCTACCCTGTGCACCCCTCAATCTTGTTGACTCCCCCATCTCTATGGCCTTCATTGGACCTAATATCTTCTGCTGCCACTCTATCTTCACTTCATTTTCTGCGGACTTCGCCGCATATAGTCTATTATTTCACTCCCTTTCACTTGACTTTACCCGCGCGCTACGCACAGCCGCCCGCCGCCGTGCCCATCCCCATCCCCCCGCGGCCCCTTTTCCCTCCACTCCGGCCCCGACACCATCCCGCCCGCGGCGGCGACACCATGCTATCCGCCCCTGCTGAGGTGACCATGCATCCCACGCACCCTTGGGCGGCACCTGGGATGGCCCGAAACGGGAGTGGCTCATGAGGGAGAAGAAGGGGAGGAGCGCGAGGCAGCAGCTCGCACTGTCTCGTACACCGTCCTAAGGCGTCTTGGTCCAGCCGCATCCGAGTCTGCCCGCAGCGACTCGTTTATCTACGCTCCCCTTATTCTTCTCCCGCTCCCGCTCTTGGTCGCCGCGGCGCAGCTCATCCAGGCAGTAGTGGCGTGAAGCGCGTGCATGGGCAGTAGTGTCCTCGAGTCGGCCCGTGTTTGCTCGCTCAAACCTCTTTTGCGATCTTCCATTCAATCTTCCCTTCCCGGCTCTGGTGCTTTGCGTCTGCGGGCATATGCTCGTCGCCACCGTGACCCGCCGGAGTACCTCGTCCTGCTACGCGTCTCCGCGTGTCTTGCACATCGGGTCGGGTGGTGCAGGGAACGTCGGGAGCTAGCGCGCTGTACTGGGTTCTGGTCTTCACTCGAGCTAGCGGATCTCTTTCTATATTTCGTGCAATTTTATATTGCATTTCCTTCTTTTGTTCTATACTATATTCCCGTCCTCTCTTTCCTCCTCCTCTCTCTACCTCTTCCACTCTACGACCCATCCGCACTCCCCTGGACTCGCTGACATCCACTTTACAGCTCGACCGCTCGCGCGCGCCAACCGTGCTGAAGAGACGCTCGACGAGAGCGCAGTATCGCCACACCACGCCGCGTCGTGCATACGAGGATCGGTGCACATCGTCGGGCCCATACAACGAGCAGGGGAGAACGCGCGCCACGCGCACCACCATGACTGCCCCGCCCGCTGCGACTACGAAGCGCGGCTACCGGGACCCCGCGTCGGTCCGTAGGACGACGGCCATGGCCATCCTCATCCCGACTACGAGCGCGTGGAAGAAGCTGTTTAGGAAAGGAAGGAGGACGTGCGAGCGGGACAAGGGAAGAGGTAAGCTCTACCTCTCCGCCCCATGATTCATCCACACCCCCCTACGGAATCGCTGACATCGCTTTTTACAGCTCGACCGCTATTCTCTGCGCCGCGCGCACCCACCGTGCTGCGGAGACCCTCGAGGAGAGCGCAGAGCCTCGCCACACTCGCACCCACACACCCGCCAGATGCCTCGAGGATGGGCGTCGTGCGACGAGCGGGGAGAACGAGGTGCGAGGGCGCCGAGCATGCGCATCCCGCGACTGGCCCGCCCGCCACGGCTACGAGGCGGGAGATCGAGCGCGATGGGGAGGTGTCTTCGCGCTCACGCTCGCGCCCGGCTCACGACGACCACTGCTCGCGCTCGGACTCCTACGACCGGATTATGATGGCGGGGATCGGGATCGGGAATGCAAGTAGGAGGAAGATCTAGAAGAAGGCGGGTACGCTCGGTATGGACGGGAGGAGATGGTGAGGAGGAGCGGGAGCTGGAGCGGGGCAAGGGCAAGCGACGGCGGGCCGAGCACGATAAGAGGGAGGAGGGGAGGCCGGGGCGAGGGTGTACGGGAGTACTTGAAAAGGTGTGTGGGTGCGTCTTTCTCTGTTTCTTTATTGTTATTGAAGCCACTATGATAGAGCGTAGCCGCATATCCGCAGTATCTCGACATCGTGCCCGCACGCCGCGTGAGGTGCTTCGAGGATCGGCGCTATGCGACAAGCAGGGGGAGACCGAGGGCACTCAGCGTCTGCATCCTCGCGACTGGCCCGCCAGCCGTGGCTATGAAGTGCAGGAGCTCGAGCACGGCTACCGGCGCAATCGGGAGGTGTATTCGCGTGTGCGTGACTTCTTCCGCTCGCACTCGGCTCCCCAGTCCCGACTCGCTCGCATGAAGCTTCCTACGACCAGATTACGAAGATGGGGATCGGATTGCGAGCAGCAGGAAGGTGCAGAAGAAGGCGGGTACGCTTGGGTACGGACGGGAGGAGATGGACAGAGGAAGATGGATAGAGAGAAGGAGCTGGAGCTGGAGCGGGGCAAAGGCAGACGACGGCGGGCCGTGAGAAGGAGGAGGGGAGGCCGGGGCTGTTTATTTTGTCGAAGCAGTGGGGGAGAGGCGTGGTGGGCGGGGACGTGCGGGGGATGGAGCTGGAGCAGTAGCGCGAGGATGGAGGGGATGCTGAGGCTCTTGCGTCGTGTTGTTGAGCTGTTGCTCGCCGTATCTATATCGTCCGGCTCGCACCATTGCAGCACGCCCCTGGGGCCATTCGAGGTGGTTGCCGGCCGCACGCCTTAAGGTGTATGTCTTGGGCGGGAGCAGCTCTAGCTCGTGACTCGGTCTCTATCGTGCAACACAGTGGCGTTATGCGGGTGCACGATGTGCACGCGTGTGCCTTCCTCAAGAGTCCTTAACTCCGGTGCTCTTGCCGCTTGAGCCTGAGCATGCGGCGCACCGGATTGTGGTTGCAGCGTGCGGGGATACGGGTGCACTGCCCATGGACTCCGGAACTCCAGCCGTGCGCGTCTCGGGGTGTGGCACTGTCGTGCAAGGGCGTGTGCATTGTGATTTTCTCGTGCGTGCCTCGAGCGAGATGGTGCTGGTGCCGGGTGCACGAGCGGGCCCGGGCTTGACTGCGCGGAGTTTTGTGCTCTTGAGATGCCGGTGTTCGCTACATTTCCTTGTTGACTATTTCTGCTGCAATAACTCGTTTCTACATTACTATTTTTTTTTTCTTCCTGCGTAGCAACCTCACTCTTTGTTCCGCTGCGTCGAATTCAGCTTCCAGCCGTCACTAGGGAGATCATAGAGGTAATGCCACATTCGACGACATAAATACTAGGAAGCTAATTGCGGTAATACAGGTGGTACATGACTACAAATGCAGTCTGGGGATGTAGGACCATGCACTGGCGAAGAGTGCCGTGGCAGCGTGGCACACGGCGGTATTCTTTGAGTGAGCCGCGGGTGCCTTTTCATTTTTAGGTCTTCTTTGTTTGATCTGTCATGTCTGCCCTCCGTTGATGAGAGTGAGAAATCCAGAGGATGATAGGGGAGGGGGAATAGGAACAAGGGAGGGGAGCGAGAAGAATGATGGGACACGGACTGTCGATTTGATGGGAGCAAAAGGTGGACTTGCCTCCACGTTGACCTTAATTTAAAAAAAAACTTCTCGAATTACAGCAATTAAGAAACTGACACACTTTCTCCTTGTACACAGCTCATCAACCTCCAAATGACATTTGACGTGGAGGTGCGCCGCTGGGGTAGGTGGGAACAGGTACGATGGCGAGGTGTACATGCTGTGAGTGCAGATGCCCAAAATCAGCAACGGAAATAAGGCAGGGGTTGATCCAGGTCTGTTATTGCTACATCATGATTCATATACATATATACCTTTGTAGTGTGAGAAGACACTTCTTAGGCACACATCACGATGACCTCTATATCTGCCAGGCTGTTTCAATACTGTACTATTTTGACCAACTGTTCATTTTTTTTAGGTGTTCATTCCTCGGCAATCATATTTTTTCGCAGCAGTTTTGAGCCTATTTGGGCCACCAAATCTCTGGTCGAAGTAGCACTGTATACCACTGTACTGATGAGTGATTTCCCAATTTTAGTGATCAAAATCATAGTTCCTGGTGCCGGCCAGGCAACAGGTACGAGGTACCAGGCACAAAGTCTCACCTTCAATTAACAATAATCCTTCTTGAGAAAAAGAATCCATTTGAACATAGGGGGCTGACAAGTCTGGCTATACGGAATCTGTGAGCAAAATGGTGAGGGCCTGCTCCCATAAACAAATTGGTTGAAGCCCCAAGTATTTCAAAACAGGTCATATAGCAGCATGCAGCAACTAAATCCTAATTTTACCTGTTCATCATAGGGTGCTATTTATTGTAAGTATTCTACATCATGTTCCTCCGAAGGGGTGGGAGAGATATCTGAAAATATGCAGGAACATCACGTCTTTGACCCAGTGCGGGAGATGGAATAGTAGTAAAAATTCCCAGGAGTGCATATTATAACATACTAACATCTCAAGCCCAGTGATTCACCACCAAAATGCCCCCCAAACCCAGTTTCACTCAAATTCGGTTGAACAACATTACAACATGTTTGACTGTCACCGCTGATACTGTCAAAATCCTTGCCAGTAGCCTCAATACTCCCTTCCTGGAGGCCATTTCTAATACCACTCAGTCTCTCTTGAAAAATGTGCAGGTAAATTCAACAGTGTACATTATAACAACCAGGTTCAATCAATTATCCTAGACTATTAAACAAAACAAGAATGACTGCACTGAATTGCTGGAGGAAGCTTACAAGTTGCTGAATGCGGTTCTAATGGTTCATGTGAAGTCAGACACAGGTGGAGAGTTGCCACCAAGTGTGTTGAGTCATATTGGAAAGTTCACAGAGTATGTTGCTTGGCCTGTAACAAGAGACTCTGTTTGACAACAATTAGGACTCTTCATAAAATTCATACATTTGTTGAAGCCCAACAAAATGGCAGCAAAGTCAAGAACTTTTTCCGTCAGGGCGAAATGAGCACACTGCTCAAGGAATGCAAGGCTGGATTGCAACAAGGACGTGATATATTTCAGGTGAGCCATTGACCTGGGCTTTTCAACAACTCATTGAAGGATGTAATATGTAGATTGACACTCACAATATCATGAAAAATATCACTGAGATGCAGCAGGATGCAGAGAGCAGACACAAAGCAGTGGTTACCATGATCAAAGCTCTCTCTGACACAACTAGTTCAGATGGAGCATCCTTTGTATGGCAATTCCAATCATCTTTGAAAATCAGTAATGACTTTTACTCAGATAAGTAGGGTTTATTCAGGTGCTCACAACAGGTCAGTGTCATCAGACCACCAATATATGATTTGCATCTTAAATATCCACAAGTTCGAATTCAATCTCCCTGTTGCCATCTGAACCAAAGATATTTCATGGCCGAGAGTCAGAACTATCAGACATTCTTTGTCTTTTTGGTCAAGGATCACCTAGGATTGCAATTTTGGGTGGAGGTGGAATGGGAAAGACAAGCTTGGCAAGAGCAGTTATTCATCATTCAGAAGTTGCTGGCAGATATGACCAGCGGCGTTTTTTTGTTGCTTGTGACTCAGCAGCAACTCAAGTGGAGCTTGCTGCTCTCATTGGAACCCATCTTGGGCTGAAGCCAGGGAAAGATCTCACTCACCAAGTTATTCAACACTTCTCCAGCAGCCCCCACAGTCTCTTGATTCTGGATAATCTTGAGACATTGTGGGAGCCAACAGAGTCTCGGGCAAATATTGAGGAATTTCTGTCACTGCTCACAGGTGTGGAGCATCTTGCATTGGTGGTATGTTGCATGTTTTACTCTCATGCTTGTAACTCATAACAGTCAGATTACAATGCGAGGAGCAGAAAGGCCAGCTAAAGTAGCCTGGACTCGACCCTTTCTGCAGCCCTTGAGACCCTTGGAACATGATGCAGCAAGACAAACATTCATTGACATTGCAGATAACACACACAATCCCGAAGATGTTGACAAGGTCCTTTGTCTGACAGACAACATGCCACTTGCAATTAATCTTTTGGCTCATTTGGTTGACTCAGAAGGTTGCTCTTATGTCTTATCCCACTGGGAGGAGGAGAAAACATCTCTGATCTCATATGGATATGACAGAAGATCCAACTTGGATTTGTCTATTTCACTGTCCTTCTCGAGTCCGAGACTCAATTCTGTTCCTCATTCAAAAGATCTTCTCAGCCTCTTGTCAATACTCCCTGATGGGCTTTCAGATGTTGAGTTGGTGCAGGCCAAGCTTCCAATGGATAATATCCTTGGCTGCAAGGCAGCATTAATTGGAACCACCTTGGCATACAGTGATGAAAACAAACGACTAAAAGCATTGGTCCCCATCAGGGAATATATGCGGAAGATTAAGCCACCTGGCAACCACCTTGTTCAGCCTCTTCTCAAACATTTCAAAGAGCTTCTTGAGCTATTTATGGCATACCGTGGCACTCAATCAAGTACTGCCACTATTGCCAGAATATTATCAAACTACTCAAACATACAGAACATTCTCTGGACTGGGGCTCAACAGGGGCATCCAGACATAGTAAATACTATTTACTGTGCATGTAACCTCAATCACTTCAGCCATCTCATTGGCCGAGGGCCTATTCCTTTCACTGGCCAGATTCACAGCATCCTTCCACAGCCTTGTGACCATCGCTTGGAGGTTTACTATATTCTCACTTTGCTCCGATCATTTGGCCGCTCTTCAATTTCTGTTACAGAGACACTGATTTTTGAAGCTTTTGAACACTTCAAGCACTTTGATGACCCAGATCTTAAATGTATGCTCTCTGATTACTGGTGTATTTGTGACTCATATAAATTCATCCAGGCGGATTTTATAATGCTTTGGCAGAATATTACCGGCTGATCCTTGATATCCCCACTGCCAAAAAGTTCTGTGAAACAGTCATTTCCTTAGCACTTTCAACTGGGAACACCAAAATGCAATCCCTGGGATTGACCACACTTGCAATGACTAATTGGTCCCATGGTGATTACCTCACAGCCCAGGTGCATGCAAATGAGACCCAGAGGTTGGCGAGAATCTCTGCAGATTTATACAGAGAAGCTAAGGCACTACACATTGCAAGTATGTCCTGTTATGCACTGGGCAACTACAAGCAAGGCATCATTCTCTGCAGTATGGCAAGAGACCTCTTAGCTCTTTGTGGCATGGCTAGTGGTGACTTAGACCATTATCTCATGGCCGCTCAGGCAGAGATCCATAAACTCAAATCTGAATATGTTGCAGCTCGCAGCATCCATTCTAGGATTCTTCAAGAAACTTCTGTGGACCAGGGTTTGTTGACCTATGGCTTGGCTTTGCTTAATGTGGCGGAAATTGATGTGTCTATTGGTGCTCCAAAAAATGATGTGCAGAGGAATTGTGACACAGCCAGAAAGATATTTAGCACTGCTGGGTCTGTGGAAGTTATGATGTGTGATATAATTCTTGCAGATGTATATCTGGGAGAAGGAAATTTCCTGGCAGCTAAGACTCTCTTGGACAGATGCATCAAATCATCTCTGAGGCATTCTGAAATCATGACCTACTGTCTGGAGCGACTTGGTGATGCCAGTCGCTGGGGTACCCCAATTGGGTGTCTGGCTGGACAACCGTGTTCCTTGTGCATTCTGTCAGGCAAAAGGAGAAACTTGGAATCTACAAAGCTCTTGAATTCTTTGGAGATGTCTTCCTTTCTCAGGGTGATGAGCATACAGCTACCAGCCTGTTCACTGTTGCTCTGGATGGATTTACCAAAATGGATGTGCACCGCAGCAAAGCAGAATGTATGCTCCGACTTGGGGATATTTCCAAGGGAGAGAGTGATCTACTCAAGGCAGTGGAACTTTGGACAGCTGCAAGGCCACTGTTTGAAAGGTCCTCACAAGCCAAACAAGTTGAAAATATTGATCAAAGGCTAGCTGGTGTTGATGAAGATGTGCTGGAGCAATACAGGAAGAACTTGGCTCATCTTGCAGAGCTCAATGCACCATTAGGGGCTGTGGATGAGATCAACAATCTTTCTGATGTTGAAGACATGGATGGGCTGGACTTGGAAGATGAAACTGCACTTGATCCAGTTGCACTGTAATTTCTCATAGGTACTATTGGTTTGTTAGGAGATGATCTGAGTTGTGTATATATCTATGTGTGGGTTGGTCTGAGATCACATCATTATGTTACATCCTCCTTTATTTATTGTGCACTTGTTGGACCAGCTTCATAGCTACTTAGCATACCTTGCACTTGTTAACCAATTCTCTTGGTTTGTCAGGAGATGATCTAAGCAGTGTATACACTATTTATGTGTGCTCAGAGTTCGTCTGAAATCAAAGACATTAGGGTAAGTGTTACTCTGAGTCTGCAAGAGTGTGTGGGTTTCATACCCCATGGACAATGCACAATGCACGGCTGGTGTAGAGTAGTTGCCAGTATGGCTGGGATGCTAAACAAATTTCAGAAGAATATTTCTAGTTGAATACCTGTCGAGTTTCTCGTCCGTTATCAGTTCAACAGAGTGTATGAAGATTTGGACTGAATTGCCAAGTTCAGGTTGAATAAGATTACATGTCGTTGAAGTTCAAAAAGTGCTCTGAGTTGTATTGAATTTGATCTTGACCTTCTCACTGAACTTAGAATTTATCCTTGGACTTGGTCCTGGCAATGTCAGGATCAATGCTTGTCTATGTGTTACCATAGAGGAGTCAAGTGCTTGCCAAGTCAGTTCGGAATGGACTATTATGGGATTTTAGTATGAAAAATGGTTGCCTGTTGAACTTGATACAGCATGGATATGGGATGACTGGGTCTGTGTAGGTTTCTCGGGAGTGGGATGGACATTCCCCTTCATCCTGACAACCACTTGCACTGCATCCTGTTATAATTCATGTTGAAGTTTGTTTTTGTCGGTGCTGCAAGGGTTTGCAGACCATTGTGACTGGTTGTGGAATAACCGTGTCAAAATCATGCTTTTGGGCAAACTGTTGGTCAACCTCAACATCTCTCGACAGTCGTCTGGGCCCATATCTATTCTCTCACAGAGAGTAACACTGACACTGGATAAAAGATATTATTTAACAACACATCCGAGCCATTTTGATATTTCAGTACTAGCAATATATAGACCTGAAATACATAGGTGAAATTGTGACCTACAGTGCCTACTGTAAGCCAAAAGTGAACCAACCGGTCATTTCGGATGCCATCTCCGATCCTCTGATACGGAATGATCCGAAAGTTGCGGATCACACTTCTTTCCCAACTCAACGCGCACACCGGCCAGTCCTCTGGCCTAGGAAGCAAGAAGTCAACCAGACAGAATACAAGGACTTTTAGACCGAGAACTCGAGGAGATGGAGACTATGTGTAGGGATAATGCGGTTCAGCCGGTGGGTCCATCGGTCTGTTACTATTATCATGAATCTTTGCTCAGAGGCTGACACAGATTTCTGTAGGGTTTTGATCGCGTTCACTGGCCGACTCGATTTCTAGACTTTGAAGGCGAGAGTGCGCACTCGCCCGATAACTTTGATGAGAAGAGAAGCGAGTGAAAATAGAACTTGAGAAGAGAAGTGAGTTGGAGTTAGGCCTCAGTACACACATCCCTCGTTCGCGTGGACTCAGGGGCCGTGTGTGTACCGGATATTCGCCGGTGATGTAGTGTTTTTTGTCCTTCAAACTCTTCTCCTGACTTTGCACTGATGAACTACGTTCTGTTTTTTTCTTTTCTTTTTCGTGCAGTATACACATCCTCTATAATAGTGAGCGCCTCGCTACGGCACACACACGGCCGCTTTTTGAGACGGCGCATGGGCAAATTTGCGGGTGCGATAGTCTGGCCCAAACAAGTGCGTGCTCATCCTCCTCTCTTTATCATTTCTTTCTGTCCCTCTCTTCATATCCTTTCCTTCCAATTTCTTTCAAGGCTTCTTTCTAAATTTCAATCGCTTCTGTTCTGGAGTTGGTCGAGTGCAGCGCCTCCTCGCGCCGTCTAATCCCGTACAATCCCTGGCCTATGCCTGTTTTTGTTCCCCCCCACATCCCGGACCAAATTTCTTCTGGGTTTCTTCTCCTCGTCTCAAGGTGTCCGGACGCAGGGCCTCACTCGCCGGGCTCACGCACCGGTGGTGCGAATCCTTGACTGCATGTCCCCGAGAAGCCTGCACTTATTCTCTTCCGTGACCTGTATTTTCATGACTCTCAAGACTCAGACGACCTCATATTCTTCTGCGCCACTCATGTTTTATTTTCTGCCTTGCGTGTATCCTCCCTGGTGTCTTGATTTCCTTTGATACAACGCGCAGCTGCGAGTCGCTGTGTTTATTTGACGGCCTTCATGGCATTTCATTATTTTGGCCTTGTGGCGAGTGCGATAACACTTTTGATACGCCTAGGGTGGTGCGAGTTGGCGCTGGCAGGTGCGAGGGAGGGGAGGCAGTGAGGTGGAGTCCAATGCTATGTTGTATGCTGGGACCTGGCATCTTTGTATAATGTGCCATCGCATTCGCCGCCTAATCTGCTTGTATCCGCATCCGGATTCGGCCGCGACTCGCTTTTTTCTGGCCTCCTCGTGTTTCCCCTCCGGATCTTTGTCCTGTGTTCTGCGCCCAGCTCAATATTCACTTCATTTTCTGCGCGCCACGGGCTTCGCTGCGCGACTTCATCTTCTTTCACTTGATTTCACTTGTGTGCTATGTACCCGCAACTGCCCGCCGCTGTGTTCATCTCCACGTTGCTCGGGGCCTATTTCCCTTCCATTTTGGCCTCTATATTTGATTCCGTTCGCGGTGGCGACGTTGTGCGATCTGCCGCCGTTGGGGAGATCGTGCATGTTATCTATCCTCAGGCGGTACCTGTGATGATCACGCCTGAAACGGGATGGCTCGGAGGGAAGGGGAGGAGCGTGAAGCAGCAGCCCGCACTGCCTCGTATACCGTCCTATGGCGTCTTGGCCCAGCCGCATCCGAGTCTGCCCGCAGCGACTCGTTTATCTATGCTCCCCTTGTGCTCCCGCTCCCGCTCTTGGTCGCAACGGCGCAGCTCACCCAGATCCGGGGGCTGCACGGAGTGCGTGCATGGGTAGTAGCGTCCTCGAGTCCTCTCACCCAAGGAGTCTCGTGCTTGCTCACTCTAACCTTTCTTCCGTTCATTCTTCCCTTCCCGGCTCTGGTGCTTTGCGTATGCGGGCATCTGCTCATCGCCACCCACCGGAGTACCTCGTCCTACTACGCGTCTCCGCGTGTCTTGCGCATCGGGTCGGGTGGTGCAGGGAATCATCGCTGACTAGCGCGCTGCGCTGGGTTTTGGTCTTCATTTGAGCGAGCAGATCTTTATATATCTCGTACAATTTTATATTGCGTTTCCTTCTTTGTTCTACACTCCACTGCCCATCCTCTCCTCTCCTTTCTCTCTTCCTTCCTGCATTCCTCTCTACACCCACCACACCATCCTTCAATTCTCTGGATCCTCCTTCGAAGCTGGCGCTGACTCTCATTTTGCTACAGGTATACGACATCGGTCCCCCGTGCCGTCCGCGCGCCCACGTACTGAGGACTCGACGAGAGCACAGTATCGCTGCACCGTGCGCCACGTCGCGCATCCGAGGGTGGGCGCCGCCAGGGCTGTACGACAAGCGGGGGAGCACGCACACCCGCGACTGGCCTGCCCGCTGCGACTACGAGTCCGACTACGCCCATCCTCATCCCGACTCCTACGAGCGCATGGAAGAAGACGGTTAGGAAAGGGAGGAGGGAGTGCGAGCGGATACTCTGTATGATCCATCCACTCTCCCCTTCGCTGACATCCCTTTTTACAGCTCAACAGCTGTTCGCTGCGCCGCGTGCACCCACCGTGCTGCGGAGACCCTCGACGAGAGCGCAGTATCGCCACACCGCGCTGCACGTGCCGCCTGGTGCCTCGAGGATGGGCGCTGTGTGATGAACGGGGAGAATGAGGGTGCCGAACTTGTGCACACTCGTGACTGGCCCGCCCGCCGCGGCTATGAAGTGCAGGAGCTCGAGCGCGATGGGGAGGTCTTCGCGCGCGCGCTCGCACTCGGTTCCCGACGACTCTGCTCGCGCTCGGCTTCCTACGACCGGATTACGAAGATGGGGGTCGAGATCGGGATCGGGATTGCGGATAGACGAACCGATGGAGCAGACGACGGGTACGCTCGGGCATGGACGGAGGAGACGGTGAGGAGGAGCGGGAGCTGGAGCGGGGCAAGGGCAAACGATGGCGGGCTGTGCACGATAAGAGAGAGGAGGGGAGGCCAGGGCTTTTTGATTTTGTCGAAACGGTGGGGGAGAGGCGTGGTGGGCAGAGACGTGCGAGGGACGGGACACCAGGCTGAAGCGCGAAGATGCAGGAGATGCTGAGGCTCTTGCGTCGCGTCTTGGTACTTTCGCCCGCCCACGTCTGGGTGATGTCGTCGAGCTCGAGCTGCACCATTGCAGCACGCCCCTGGGGCCATTCGAGCTGGTTGCCGGCCGCACGCTTTAAGGTGTGTGTCTTGGGCGGGAGCAGTCCCAGTCTGCACATCTAGGAGAGTGGTGTGACGTCTCCACTGTGCAGCACAGTGATGTATGCGGTGCACGAGTCGCACAAGGGTCTGTCCCGCGCGTGCCTCTCTGGCTCCGGTGCTCTCGCCGCTTGAGTGTGCAGCGGTGGCGGGTGCGGGTGTGCTGCCCAGTCGCGGGCGCCTCGCAGTATAGCGCGTCCATGCAAAGGGAATAAGATTTTTTTGCGTGCGCGGCACGAGCGGCCCGGGCTTGACCGCGCGGTCCTTGAGATGCCGGTGTTTCCTTTGTATTTCCGAAATACCTCGTTTACACTCAACTGATTTTTTTTTCTCTCGTGTAGCTCACCCTTCGTTGGCCCCCGGACTTCCGCCTAACTTCCGCCGCCTCTCGGTCGAATTCAGCTTCGGGCTGTCGCTGGGCAAATCGTAGATCTGGAGGCAATACAGCACTTGACGATATGGATACTTGAATACTAATCGAGATATTCTAAGAGGTAACCTGATTGTAATTTTAAATCTGCAAATGGGGAATGTAGGACCCAGCGGCCGTTTCAGTGAGCCGTGGGTTGCTTTTCTTCTTCTTTAGCTCTTCTTTTGTTGGTCTGTTATGTATGCTGCTTTCGCCGTTGATGAGAGGGAGAAATCTTGAGTGTGATGGGGGCGGGGCCGTGATGAGACGCGGATTCTTGAGATGGACTTGCCTCCAACTTGAGACCCATCCTTCAGATTTATCCCTCTTTTCTTCTCGAGTTACAGCAATAAAACGAACACACTTTCTCTTTGTAGTACGCAGCTCATCGTCCTCCAAATTCTCATCCTTCGTAACTCCTCGTCACCTTGCTCTCCATTAACGCGATCGAATGTTAGCGGAGGGAGAGAATGAGGTAGAGCCAAAACTACGCCCGACCACAATTTGCCAGCTCATTCAAATTGTCGGGCCTCGAGTTGAACCACGTATGCATCATCCTATCTAGACCCGCAGTTTAGTGCAGAGGGCGAAGGCGCTGCCAGTGCTGCAAATAAAAAGGGTATTCAGGAACAAGTACAATGGCCAGATGTATCTGCTTTGAGCGCAGATGCCCAACTTATCAGCAACGGAAGCAATACATGGGTTGATACGGATCTGCTCATCTTGATTTCCACTACAAGACATGCCTTCGCTTCGCTCCGGCACATGCTGTTGAACACAATTGAAATGGAAAAGCCCAGTATATTGCGTGATTCTAGAATCTCGAAGCCGGGAAGAACCGAACGATTTACGCAGACTCCCAGATTGAACTATATTGTTACCTGTGCTTGATCTCGCTGGAGGCCTAAGCTAACATTGAAAAATCATTAAAAAAAGAAGGTAAAACCGTTATGGGGAGGAAGAGCCCGGTGATTCATTATTCAGAGCCTGAATAAACCAGAATTCTACTTGATGAGCGTGCAAAGCGGAGAAGGAGAAGGCAACAAACTGCATCTCATTTATCATAGTTGAGCATCAACAAAGTAGGTAGGATAGGTAAAGTGCACAACTCTGAAACCGACAGCCTAATCAAACCGTTGTTTAGTAAGTGGGGAAGCGGGAACTGGTCGTTGTAATTATACAAACATAAAAACACTACATCCAATTTGGAAAGAAAAGCCGCCACCTAGGGTAGCATTGGTAAAATCCTCACCGGTAAAAATAACTATCAAAGCGGTGCATCAGTCAAAAGACCGCACGGTGAACAAAGGGTACTTGCAAGAACATCGAGGCGGCCTTGGCTGCCACGCTGTATGCTCGCGCGTGTCGTGGGCATTGTGCAACATGGCGCATGCCAGTCGCTGCTGGGTAAGCGTGGAGGCACACACACACACCCAGGTGCGTGCAAATTAGCAAAAGAGTGCGTACGCACTTTCGGCAGCGCGGTCGCGGTGCTGAGCGTGGAGGTGCGAGGGACTTTGCATCGGATTGGGACGGGATCCGGGGAGTTTCGGTCAGCTGTTGAAGAAGTAGAAACAGTATGAACGCACCTTTGCAGCGTCTGCGTCAGCCCGCTGATTTTCCCAACGTCCTGCTCCATGGCGGATTCGTTTGTGAACGCGGCGTTGCACAGGATCAGAGGGGCGTGGCGGCAGATCGGAAACAGGGTCAGAGGGCAAAGGAGACCGCAGACTGGAGCGATACAAAATAGTCTTGATGAGGTATTGTCGAAAGTCTTACAGCTCTTGCCCTGAATTTCGCCCTTGAAGGATTCCCAGGGAAGACCAGAGCATTGAATAGAGTCAACTCGACAGTGTCATTACTGCGATGTCTTGAGACCCGGTAGAATGGTACGGCAGACTTGATTCATGAAGAACAGGCTTTGAGTATTGGATTGAGCGGTTGCGAGGGGAGATGGGGTCACAGTGCTGGTCTTGGCGCTTACCGGTTGCGGAGGGCTTGATTTATCTGAGAGCAGTCGTTTTTGCGGTGTTGATGAGGCGGGGCAGACGAAGGATAGCAGTAGAGGGATAAGCTGACGCTTGCGGTTCCTGTTGAAGGCTTGATACTGCCGTTCAGTGAGATGTTGAGCTTGAAGGGCCGAAGGACGATTTCTCAATGGCGGGGTGTTGCTGGTGGGAGAAGGAAAGCGGAGTGAGATAAGGGCTACAGTTGACCCTGTCTTTTGAGCGGGCCTTGAATGCTGGAATGTGCACCAAGCAATTGGCGGAACGTAACGTAGTGGAGCTCGGTAAAGCTAAATTGTGATTTAGAACCGAATATACGGGAAAAAACAGCCTTAATGGAGAAAACTTTAAAGATGAGCGCTGAGGGACGGAACGTGGTTGGGAAAGGAGGCCTAAACTGGAGTGGTTGTAAACAGGTGCACATAAAATAAGATATAAGTAATAATCTTCGAAGAGCGATCCAAGCCGGGAGGAAATGCGTAGTACAGAGGCGAGTCGAATCCGCGAGTAGACAGGACCAAAGAGCATTTATGAAGCCAGATTCCGAAGAGGTTATTTATACGGTTAACAATTCAGAAAGTGAAAGACGGACGCTGAAGCCGCCCAGAATAATGAACAGCGGAAGCATCCAGACTTAGGGATCCGACGGAATTGCAGCGGAGAAAGAAGAAATGGTGGGAAGGATGTAGCTGCATCCAGTAAGGCATACCGGGAAAGACCGAGAATCAGTGGCGTGTGAAGAACAAACAGATGCACACTGATACGAGGCATCTGCTTAATACATGAGGTATGCATCTGTCTATCTAGCCTAGTAGCCAAGGATACCCTTCCTTGTGTGTCAATTTTCGCATTGCGATGATCAGTCCATGGAAATCGGACTCGCCATGAGTTCGACAAAATGCCTTCGCTGCACTCCGGCGTAGACGGCTGATGGATGTGTTTCATGACAAGAATAAATTCAAATAGAGTTTCCCAGAACACATTATGGTCCAGCATTTTCGCGAATTTAGACCATCCTTACTAATTGTAAGGAGAATATGCTCGGGCTGCGCCGCACGCTGACTGAAAATGAAACCAGGACAATTGAGTAGCTTCAAAATATTACACTGACACTCAGAGCTGTGCCTGCCTAGAATTGGTTTGGTGAGGTGTATTATGCGCGGTCCATGACACCGGCTTTCGACAGCCGAAATGCCGCAGTTCACTGACTTCCACTGGACCCTACAGCCCTTACGCCGACGTCTGCTGAACGTAAAAGTTCACTGAGATCTCCCATAAAAGAAGGAATACACCAATAACCTTGTTTGGTAATTGCTGAACCTTTAGGTTTGGCTACCCTGGAGAACTTGGGTTTCGTCCACTCTTGCTACATGAACAAACAAATTTAGTCACGCAACATTGGTCATGGCAAAAATAAATTTTAAAGAAATGGGACAAGACCTAGGAATTAATCGAAATGCAAAGCTATGTTTTTCAACTTCTTATCTGCCTGAATCCTCTTGCTCGACCCGTTTAATTGCTTGGAACCAAAGATATGCTCTGAGTTCAATTTTGGCGGTTAGTCATTTCTGCTTTGTGTTCGGGCCAGTATCCGAGATTAGTCATTTCAGCTTATCGATCGCAACCTGGAAGTTCGAGTTGGGTTTGAGTTGGGCCAGCCTGAGTTCTAGAATACTGTACAATTTCAACCATAGGTGTGACCTGTTACCACTTAGATTCACCTTTTGCTAGATTCAACCTGAGTTGACCATAATTTTTATCATTCAATCTTGATTCAACTTTACCTGCTGACACAGGATATTCCGGTCAGGTACCTGTTCGATTGCAAATTTCCCTGGTTTTCGTTGAATCCCCGACTAAATTAGGCTATGAGCTGCAGAGAGCTGGGTGGAAGAAATTCCAAACTTGCTTCTCCAAGCCTGTATGGCAAATTTCAAGGATGAGTACCCCTTGCCATTCGTGTTACTGTAGTATTACGTTCAATTCGTATGGTCACATGTCACACGCCCAAAAATCTACGAAAATTTTCGTAAGTCACAGCGTCACAAGGTTTCTGTGCGAAAGGTCCCCTTGAAGTCGCCCGAAATTTGGGTCAAAAAAGGGGGTAAAAACGAAAAAAATTCGTAAGTCACACATGTCCTAGGGTGTCATACGAAAGGTCCAGTTCGTAAGCATTGTCACACCCCAAATGGCCTTACGAATTGAACATAATACTACAGTATTTAGAAAAAAAAGTTTCAGTTCCAGGAGTCTGCGTGGGTTTGAACCCAGCTAATATCTCAGCCCATTTGAAAATTGATGTCGGCTTGATGTCAGCCCAAGATTCAGTTCACAAGTCGAAGCCTGACTCAAGGGTCCAACCATTTAGTTTTTGCTTGCGGATGCGGGAAAATCAAGCAGAAAGGGTATATAAATGTTTTCAAACCTTTTACATAACACAGCACAGTTTATAAATGGTATGTTGGTGGGCAGGTTCTTTAGGTGCATCTGGAGGATCAGACTGAGTTAAAAGTCCCAGATAAGATCCTAACCCCCAAAACCGTTTACAAACAGCCTTTCAAATTGTTTGTGCCGACCCACAAACTAAGTCGAGATAAAACCGGTTTTAACCGTTTCAAAATGTTCTCAAATGGAAATGATGGAGCCTTAGCCTGAGCAGTGTACAACCCACAAAAGAACTCTTCCAAACAATATATTCAAGAGTAAAGCTGTTTGAGAATGGAATAAGCTCCCCCCTCCTCTGTAGACGGGCACCAGAATACAAAACTCATTTGTATTAGAGAATGGTTGTTAGTATCCCACTTTGTGTAAAACACATTATGTTGTGCTCATCCAAACCAATTATTTTAAGCTCTTCCGAGTGTTGAACCTAAAGTTGGTATAGTGGGGATTTTGTGAAAGTGTAGACCCCCTTGACCTAAAGGTTCAGCACCCGCCTCGAAGAGGCCCAATCCCAAGTCATTATTTTGTATTGATAATTCAAACTCAGATCAACCAGCCCAACCAGCATATCTATTGACAAGCTTGCTTTCATAGACAGGCTGGATTTGAGCCTAGGCAAAAAGATTTTTGTCAATTGTCCAAAATAATCACAAGATTTTTGTCAAATTGTCCAAAGCAATCACAAGATTTTTGTCAAATTGTTGATGCAGCAATGATGGTGAAGATTCCCTGGGTCATACTGACATCTTGAGTGAGAGAGATATCTGAAAATATGCACAGAGCATCACATCTTTGGCCATGTGCGGGAGATGAACAATGAACAGTAGCCAAATATGATGGATTTCCCAAGGCTCCATGTTATAACATCCTGACATCTCGAGCGCAGTGATTCGCCACCAAGATGCCCCCCCAACTCAGTGTCACTCAAATTCCTTTGAACAACATTACAACATGTTTGACTCTCACCGCTGATACTGTCGAACTCCTTGCCAGTAGCCTCAATACTCCCTTCCTGGAGGCCATTTCTAACACCACTCAGTCTCTCTTGAAAAATATACAGGTAAATTCCACAATGGACATTATAACAACCAGGTTTAATTAATTAGTATTCTAGACTGTTAAACAAAACAAGAACAACTGTACTGAGTTGCTGGAGGAAGCTTACGAGTTGCTAAATGCAGTTCTAATGGTTCATCTGAAGTCAGACACAGGTGGAGCATTGCCACCAAGCATGTTGAGTCACATTGGAAAGTTCACAGAGTATGTTGCTTGTTCTGTAACAGGAGACTCTGTTTGACAACAATTAGGACCCTTCATAAAATCCATACATTTGTTGAAGCCCAACAAAAGGGCAGCAAAGTCAAGAGCTTTTTCCGTCAGGGTGAAATGAGTACACTGCTCAAGGAATGTAAGGCAGGATTGCAACAAGGATTTGTGATTTTTAAAGTAGGTGATCTACCTTGCATACAACAGCTGATTAAAGGAAGCAAATTGTAGATTGACGCTGCCAATATCATGAAAGATATTGCCAAGATGCAAGATGATGCAAAGAACAGACATAACACAGTCTCCAACATGATTGAAGCTCTCTCAGACAGAACAAGTTCAGAGGGAGCATCCTCTGTAGGGCAATTCCAATCATCTTCCAAAATCAAGTAATGATATGTGCATAGATGAGCAGGGTTTATTCAGGCTCTCGCAACAGGTCAGTGTCACTAGACTATTAATATATGATATGCATATTGAATAGCTCAAAAAGCTCTACCTCAATCTCCATGCTACCATCTGAGCCAAAGATATTCCATGGCCGAGAGTCAGAACTATCAGACATTCTTTGTCTTTTTGGTCAAGGATCACCCAGGGTAGCAATTTTAGGTGCAGGTGGGATGGGAAAGACCAGCTTGGCAAGAGCAATTATCCATCATTCAGATGTTGCTGGCAGATATGAGCAGCAGCGTTTTTTTGTTGCTTGTGACTCAGCAGCAACTCAAGTGGAGCTCGCTGCTCTCATTGGAACACATCTTGGACTGAAACCTGGGAAAGATCTGACTCGTCCAGTCATCCAACACTTCTCCAGCAGCCCCCACAGTCTCTTGATTCTGGATAATCTTGAAACATTGTGGGAGCCAACAGAGTCTCGGACAAATATTGAGGAATTTCTGTCACTGCTCACAGACATAGAGCATCTTGCATTGGTAGTAGGTTCTCAGGTATTTTTGACCTATGCTTGTCACTCATAACAATCAGATTACAATGCGAGGAGCAGAAAGGCCAGCTAAAGTAGCCTGGACTCGACCCTTTTTGCAGCCCTTGAAGCCCTTGAACTATGATGCAGCTCGACAAACATTCATTGACATTGCAGATAACACACACAATCCCAAGGAGGTTGACCAGGTCCTTTCCCTGACAGACAACATGCCACTTGCTCTCAATCTTTTGGCTCATTTAGTTGACACTGAAGGTTGCTCTAATGTCTTATTCCGCTGGGAGGAGGAAAAAACCTCTCTGATCTCAGATGGATATGACAAAAGATCAAATCTAGATTTATCCATTTCACTGTCACTGTCAAGTCCGAGACTCAATTCTGTTCCTCATTCAAAAGATCTTCTCAGCCTCCTGTCAATGCTCCCTGATGGGCTTTCGGATGCTGAGCTGGTGCAGGCCAAGCTTCCAATAAATAATATCCTTGGCTGCAGGGCAGCATTGATTCAAACCTCCTTGGCATACAGCGAACACAAACGACTGAAAGCACTGGTGCCTATCCGGGAATATATGCAGAAGATTATGCCACCTGGCTACCACCTTGTTCGGCCTCTTCTCAAACATTTCAAAGAACTTCTTGAGCTATTTATGGAATACCATGGCACTCAATCAAGTTCTGCCACAGTTGCTAGAATATCATCAAACTACTTGAACATACAGAACATTCTTTGGAATGGGGCTCATCAAGGACATCCAGACCTAGTAAATACTATTTACTGTGCATGTTATCTTGATTACTTCAGCCTCCTCATTGGCCAGGGGCCTATTTCTTTCACTGCCCATATTCCCAGCATCTTTCCGCAGCCTTGTGACCATCACTTGGAGGCTTACTATATTCTCACTTTGTTCAACTCATTTAGCCACTCTATTGCAGAGACAGTGGTTTTTGAAGCTTTAGAACACTTCAAGCACTTTGACGACCCAGACCTTAAATGTATGCTCCCCAATTACCAATGTATTGTGGCTCATATGAATTCATTCAGGCAGATTGTATAATGCTCTGATAAGCTATTATCAGATCAACTGTGATATCTCCACTGCAAAGAAGTTTTGTGAAACTTCCATATCCTCAGCCCTTTCAACTGGGAACACCAAAATGCAATCCCAAGCATTGATCAACCTTGCATGGAACAATTGGTACAATGGTGATTACTTCACAGCCAAGGTGCATGGGAAGGAGGCCCAGAGGTTGGCAAGAATTTCTGCCGATTTATACAGAGAAGCACAGGCACTAAAGATTGTGAGTATGTGCTGCCATTCATTGGGCAACTACAAGGACAGCATCTTTCTCTGCAGTAGAGCACACGATCTCTTGGCTTTTTGTGGCATGTCTGGTGGTCAATTAGACCACAGTCTCATGACCACTCAGGCGGAGATCCACAAGCTCAAATCTGAGTATGTTGTAGCTTACAGCATCCATTCCAGGATTCTTCAAGAAACCTCTGCAGACCAGGATTTTTATATCTATGGCCTTGCTTTGCTCAATGTTGCTGACATCAATGTGGCTATTTGTGCTCCAAAGGATGATGTGCAGAGGAATTGTGATGCAGCCAAAAAAATATTCAAAACTGGGGCAGAGGTTATAATGTGCGACACTATTCTGGCAGATCTCTACCTGAGGGAAGGAAACATGTTAGAAGCACAGACTCTCTTTGAAAGGTGCATCAATGTATCCTCAGCAGACTCTGAAATCATGGCTTACTGCCTGGAGCGGCTCGGTAATTTCAGCTGCTGGGGTTTCCTTGAAGAAATGTCAAGCCAGACAACAGTGTTCCTTGTGCATTCTGTCAGGCAAAAGAAGAAGCTGGGAATCCACAAGGCTCTCCAGTTCCTAGGAGATGCCTTCCTTGCTCAGGATGATGAGCATACTGCTATCAATTTGTTCACAGTTGCTTTGGAGGGATTTACATATATGGATGTCCATCGCAGCAGAGCAGAATGTATGCTTCGACTCGGAGATATTTCCAAAGGGCACGGTGACCTACTGAAGGCAGTAGAACTTTGGACAACTGCGAGGCCACTGTTTGAAAAGTCCTCGCAGGCCAAACAAGTTGAAAAAATTGATCACAGGCTAGCTGGTGTTGATGAAGATGTGTTGGAGAAACACAGGACAAACTTAGCTCGTCTTGCAGAGCTCATTGTACCTTCGGGAACTGTGGATGAGATCAATGATCTTTCAGATATTGAAGACATAGAGGGGCTGGACTTGGAGGATGAAGCCACACTTGATCCAGTTGCCCCCTGATTTTTCATGGGTAGTATCAGATTGTTAGGACAATGTGTATATATTTATGTGTGCCTGGGGATCACATCATTATGTTATCCTACTTTATTTACTTTGCACTTGGTGGACCAGCCTCTTGGCTATTTAGTATTGCTTGCACTGTCAATTGATTCTCTTGGTTTGCCCGGAGATGATCTAAACAGTGTATACATTTAGTGTGCTCAAAGTTGGTCTGAAATCAGAGACATTAGGGTAAGCATGACTCTGAGTTTGCAACAGTGAGTGGGTTTTGTACCCCATAGACAATACACAATGCATGGCTGGTGTCCTAGTAGGATGGTTACCCATTCAAATCTTTTCCCTATAAACTCAATCTTTCAGACAGCTAGTACTTTTAGCATTTGCGCAACATAATATTAATATTTCTGGTTGCATACCTAGTCAAGTTTTCCATCTATTCTGTTAGTTTTAACAGCGTGTATGAAGATTCAATCTCAAATCAAGTTCAAGTTGAATAAGATTATATGCCAAGTTCAAATTTGAACCTCACAAAAGATGCTCTGAGTCACATTTACAAGCTGCATGTCCAACTCACCCTGCATGTTACATGTGCTCCTCGGAACTGGGCCCAGATTCAAATCTTCAACTGAGATGCACTCTTCCAATGCCTTACAGTGTCCTACTTCACTGAAGTTGGCCTCGATGTCCTCCCTGAAATTAGAATATATCCCTGAACTTGGTCCTGGCAATTGCCATACAGTAAAGTGCTTGCCCATGGCCAAGACAGCTCAGACAGGGCTATTTCGGGACTTTAGCTTGAAGAAAGATTATTGCCTGCTGAACTTGGTTTACTCTGAACAATCTCTTGTGTGAATATATTCCTCTGATGAGTGAACCAACAGGGTTTAAAGTCCTATCTCTCCAGACCTTTCTCATATATATAAAATTATGCCATATTACATATTTCAACCCTGACCCATGGCCACACTTCGCAGCAGAGGGTAACACCTGATTTTCGTAGGTGCAACTGTTGTGTTTCGAAGTGTACGTCAAATCCTCGGCAATTTTATCAATTGGATTGAGAACAGGTAGGTTAACTAAATATGATACTGGGTGATCTAAGCGGCCAAACAGCCTTGCAAGAAATCTCAGGTGTTTTCTTCCCCGCACGAGTGTAGTGTGAAAATCAATCCAATTTTTGTATCAAGGGCTCAAGGAGTGTAGGAAATTTCAACATGGAGTTGTGGCTTCAATTTTATCTAAAGCTGCTTGAAACATTGTTTTAATATGAGTATGCGATGACTGAGTCGGTGTAGATTTTTCGGGAGTGGCGGAGTTGGAACACCATTCCTCTTGGTCCTGACCATCACTTGTACTGTGCACTGTTATAATCCACATTGAAGTTTATTTTGTCCATGCTGAAAGGTTTCGCAGACTGTGGTTGTTGAATAACCATGTCAACACTATGCTTTTGAGCGAAATATTGTTCTGTCCCGAATCAAAGGCGCAATCTCTGGACCAAATCTCACAGAGTACTTAACACTAACACTGGGGAAAAGATGATATTTAGTGACACTTACGAGCCATTTGGATATTTCAATATCAGTTGCAATCTCAAATACATAGGTGCAGTGTGAAACGAAAAGTAAACCGATGGGTCATTTCGGATATCATTTCCGATGATCCGAACCTTTCGGATCTTCACACGTCATATTGTTTCTCTCAACCAACTCTCATCTCAACTTGTTAACACACACACCGACAGAGGAAGCAGTCAAGGAGCAAGACAAGGACACACAGGACTCTTGGATCGAGAAGTCAAGTAGAGCGGCATCACTCGGAATATACCATGTGCAGGGACAATGCGGCTCAGCGGTTGCGTCCATCCGTCTCTTATTCAATATTGTGTGAAATATTGTGCTCGAAAACTGATGCAGATCTTTTGTAGGGTTCGTATCCCTGCTCCAGTTCCCGGCCAACTCGAGCTCTACCAATACTTGAAGAGGAGTGGTCGGAAGCGGGCCTTAGTACACATACCCCTCGTTCGCGCGGATGCAGGGACTTCAGCTCATGAGGCGCACTGTGCGTGTACGGGATATTCGCGATGGTGTAGTTGTGTGGGTGTTTTTTGTCCTTCAAACTTCAAACTCTTCTGAGAAGAGTTTGACTTCTCTCACCGGACATTGCACTGACGAACTGCGTTCTATTTTACTTCTTTTTTTCGTGCACTATATGTACACACATCCTCTCCAATAGTGAGCACCTCGCTATGTATCATACACATGCAGCCGCTTTTTCCTACCAACTTAAGACGGTGCATGAACGAATTTGCAGTGCGATGGTCTGGGTCAAACAAGTGCATGCTCGTCCTCCCTCCTCCCTCTCTCTCGCTTACTGATTTCTTTACGGCTTCTGTTTGCATTTCAGCCACTTCTGCTCTGGATATCGTCGAGTGCAGTGCCTCATCACGCCATCTCATTCTGTACAATCCTCTGGCTGACGCACATCTTTGTTCTCCACCATGTCCTGCACCTCATTCCTTCTGGGTTTCTTCCCATCCTCGTCTCAAGAGGTCCAACCGGATGCAGGGCTCCACCTGTGGTACAATTCATTGTCTGCGCATGCCGCCGCCTGCAGATGAGAAGACACGCACCTATTTTCGTTCCTGACTCTTGTATTTCCATGACTCTCATAGGACCTCATATTCTTCTGCGCCACTCTTATTTTATTTTGTGCCTTGCCTGTCTCCTCCCTGGTGTCTTAATTTCATTTAATACGATGCGCAGCTGCCCGTCCTTTTGTTCATCTTGACGGTGTTTACAGTGGCTTTTTTGGTCAATTTTGGATTTGATCTTCCACTGGCAGCGCTGCGGAGTGCGACCCGCCACCACTGCATGATGACAGTTTCAATTCGCCTAGGGTGGTGCATGTGCGAGTCAGCACTGGCGGGTGTGAAAGAGCGGGGCCGTCGAGGCAGCATCCGCCGCTGCGTTGTACGTATCTTCGTACAACGTGCCTTCACCTTCATCGCCTATTCTGCTTGCATCCGCATCCAGATTCGGCTTTTGTCTGGGCTCATGCTTCTGTTCCGGAAATTTTTATTTTTATGTAGTACGTACAACCTAGAAAACTAATAATGGATTAGCCTCATGATCGCATAAATTTTGGAGGACGTGCGCCCTCCGAGTCTTTGTCTTGCGGATACAGCGCTGCAGCGCGCTACGTGCGCGTCAGTTACTCACACCAAAAAAATCCTGTCCTCGCACTCCAAGCAGCTAACTCGCACCTGGCTTGTTTTCATTTCATTTATTCTGTGATCATCCACGCTTATCATCCACGCTTCATCCTTTATTCTCCTACCTTGGTATACAAGAGGGACAAACATGTAGCCTACAGCAGATGTACTCTGATGCCTCTCGCCCTGCCCTCACGTGTGTTGCACGGTGCGAAAAATTGGCTGGGGATGCTCCTCGACGATAATGTCAAGACGAGCCCTAAGTCGGCTAGACGTTGGGTGACAGAGAGTAACCCGGCCGGGATGATGATCGAATAACCCGGTTAGAAAGTAGCGCGATACCCCACTAAGAGATAGTGTCAAATAACCTCGTCGTCAGGAGGAGGTAGTCGGCTTATGTCGATAGTAGGGGGATCTGAAATGACCCAAAGGCAGTATGGTAACCGCCTAGACACCAGACTCGAGTGGATCTCGAGGAGATGAGAATATAGAGCGAAGAAAGAGACAGGATTATTGTGAGAGTTATCTGCGTCGTTGTCCAACCAAGGTAGACTCGATATTAGACGAGGTAGAATCTACAGTACATGAGATTCTACAGAGTTTATATATTGTATTTACCTAGGAGTTGATCGATCGAACTGTCAGCACACAGGGTGTGTTTGAATATGCAGGAGTTTTGATCAGGACACAGGGACGTGTCCCTATACGTTTTGTGGATCCAGGGGTTTTTATCCCTATGTGTTCCAATGATTGGAAACACGGGTTATTGAATAACCCGATCGGTGTTGTTAAAGTAATCCGCCTGGTTTGTTGTGACCGCAAGAGTTGTGGAATAATCTGGGAGGATGCGGGTTGGGTTTATGGAATAACCCGTTGGCGTATGGAATAAACCCGCCGTGAAAAGTTTGAAAAGGGTCTGTAAAATGCCACATCATGACAGATAACCTCTGGGGGCGCTGCACCATTTTTTTTCTTGAGGTGTTATTCTGGCTAGCCACGTTTGCTGGGGGTCGTTCTATACTCAGACTGCTAGGGTAGGCGGATTGGTCGCGGTTCGATTTCAGGGAGAATCCTCACATGTGTTCGATCCTGGGAAGTGTCATTTATTTTGAGGTTTTTTGGGGACTCTCTGGGGGAGCTCATGTGGTAAATGAGACCGAGTGTTAAGGCTCCATTCGGCTGCGCGTTACTTAGCGGCTCTTATCAAATACTCTCTGCCAAAATGAAACACCGGTTACTTAGCGGTTTCTTCGTGCTGTAAATTATATTCGGTTGCCACGTTACTTCGTAAGTCACTGTTTGTTGTGTTTGCTGTCACTTTGACATTTGTTTGTTTCACCTTTTGCCCGCTCGTCGCGTCCCTCTTGACTTTCCCACTCACTTTACCTCTCTTCTAAAACCATGGCGAGGACCACAAGCACGAATGACACGTCCTCCGATGCCGCCAACGGCGACGGGGCCCGAAAAACACCACAAAACGCGACAAATGGACTCCTCCCATGCTCGCCATTCTTGTCCGTGTTCTCCTTGACGAAAAAAAGCTGGGCCGTCAGGCGGAGTCTGGCTGGACCTCAGAGAGTTACAACAAAGTTGTGACCGCTCTGAAGGTCGCCGGCTACTTGCGCACAGCAAAACAAGTCAAAAGTTGCTGGACACGGGTGTGTCACATCATCTCTGTCTTAATTCAGTTCTGACAACCGTCTGCCAGCTGAAGAGCCAATATAAAATCATGAAGGGCATGCTCTCCCTCTCCGGCTTTGGCTATAATGCCCGCACGAAGTCTATCACCGCAACCGAGGAAGTTTGGGTGGCTTACCTTGAAGTGAGTCCACATTACCCTACCTTTCTTGGTGGCACCGTTGATGCTCGGATAGAAGCACCCAAAGCACAAGAGCTTCAAGGACCGCCCCTTCGAGTACTACGACGACATGGCTCTCCTCTGCGACGATGTCATGGCCACGGGCGAGGATTCCTTCTCCAATGGCATCACATGTGGCAATCAGACACTCGACAACACTTCGGACGGTGGCGAGGATGGTGGAGACGAGGAAGAAGACGAGGATGACGAGGATGGGCGTGGTGCGCTCGTAAATATATCGGTGTGTTTGCTATATCTTTTTTATTTCGATTCAAGCTGAATCGGTTTTATCAGAATAGTTCCTCGTCTACCTTGAACACTCCGAAGCAGAACGGCCGCAAAAGCCTTGCCAGCACCAACAGCCAGAAGGTCGGCGCAAAGCGCTCACGCCACGGCCGTGTGTCCAGCACGACTGTCCTTGCTGACCTCGCAGCCTCTGTTGAGACCCTTGCAGCATCTTTCCAAGAGGACTCCATATCCCAGTCGATGTCTGATTCCCCTGCCCGTCGCAACAAGGCTTGGGACGCCATGGTTGCAGAGGAGGGAGCTGATCTTTCTGACAACGAATTTGCTGCTGCAGCAGAGGTCTTCAGTAGTTCTACGCTGGCTGACCAATATCTGAAATTTCCGGAGAATCGCAAGGCAGCTCGTCGGGTATGGCTCAACAAGGCTATCGCGCGTGCCATGGACTTGTAACTAGCTCTTAGAACTCGTAATTACATTGCCCGACGCTGTAATTCTGCTTGGTAGCTAGCCCACATGCCTTTGCAATATCATCACGTCTCGCATCCGCCCGTTCTGTTTCCTCAGGCGAAATTCCAGCGGACAATTCGTCTGGGTCCACAGCACCATCCAGCCCATTATCGTCCATTTCTATGTCCAAATCCAAGAGATCAGCATCCTCGGGGTCGTGGAGCCGTATGAAATTGTGAATGATACCACATGCCATGATAATACGGGCTTGCGTGCGAACAGAAAAATTTGAGGGCTGCCGAAACATCTTGAACTTTTTTTTGGTTGCACCGAAAGCCCGCTCAACGATGTTACGGAGCTCGGAGTGTCGAAGATTGAATAGTTCTTCGTAGTCCTGTGGCCTACATTTAGGTGTCAGCTAAAATTGTCACAACTGAACAGATTATACAAACCGTTCGCCTGCCTCACCCCACTCGCGAAGATGATAACGCTTGCCCCGAAATGGGACCAGGAGAGCATCACAGGAAGGATAACCCGCATCTGCTAGAAAGTATTTCCCAACCGGAATTGCAAGGTCCGCTTGGCGTGCAGCATTGAAAATCGCACTATCGGAAGCGCTCCCCTCCCATCCAGTGAGCAAGTAGATGTACTGCTGCTCGAAATCTACCGCAGCCTGCACATTCGTGGAGAGGAACCCCTTGCGATTACGAAAGCGTCCTTTCCGAACGTCATCTGGAGGAGAGGTGCCAATCTGTGTACCATCCAGTGCACCGCGTGCACCGTCAAAGAATGGGAAGAATTTTGAATTGTCTGTAATATATGGCGATGTCTCGGTGTCTCGAGTGGGCATTTTCAGATATGTGTTTCGAAAGGCTGGGGAGACAATCGCATTGAGAACCCTATGGAAATGGCTATATACTGTCAGTGAGTTGCACAATTTTGCGACATGAAAATGTATCTACCGGTGGATCGTATCAGGACTTCTTTGGAACCATTCATGCTCCTGCTCCGTAGTGTTATTGGTGACAAGCATGTGCAAGAAAAGCCCAAGAGCTCATCCAATGTAACATGTTTGGAATCACTGAGCCCGGTCTTCGCTGTGAGGGTGCGCGCAAGCTTTCGAAAGACATGCTTCTGCATTCCCAAGTTACGCCGAATGCGATCTGGGTGCCCTGTAATGAGCTCTTGAATCCACATGTGGCCTGTGCGAACAGATGTATGATATGGCTCTGGGCAAAGTCGAGGCCTCATGACCTCAACCACACCAAGGACAGCCGCCAAAACAGCCTGAGCTACTGCAAGACGCCGTTTTTTGCCTTTACGGGAAGGTGGGGTGGGAGGAACCCGGGCCATTACACGGTATGCAGGCCAGGGTGTTTTCACAGATGTTTAGTGAAGGTGTAATGAATGTAGGACACGTATAGAAGGCTGAAAAGGCAAACTTAATGGCTTTCGGCTTTAATTTCGGACTTTTCGGCAATTCTCCGAAATTTTATTGAAGTGACGGAACAAAATCGCCGTCACTTGTTAACATCGGTTGTTGCTAAGTGCCGCTAAGTAACGCCAGCCGAATGGAGCCTAAGGATTCCAGGTCCTTTCCCTTATGGTGCACGTGATTCTGCTGTTTCCACGGATCTCCGAAATCGCCGAGAATATTCCCACAGTTTCAATCCCTGATAAACAGACGCTACAGCATTTCTTCAGTCATGCCTCTTGTGTTGTAAGTTTATTGGTCCCTGAATGTAAGTCCAAACTTCAAATCCTGCCTGAGACTCGATTTTACTGGGGGCCACCTCAGGGTTAAACCGGCACAGCAGATGGATAACTGGGCAGAACTTGAACAGACTGTAATTTGGTACCTTGACCAATCGTATGTACCCAGGAGTACATTAGAAACCCCTTAACGTCTTTCTGTGTATGGCAATTTTTGCGTGTCTATCTCTTACTTCTAACAGCACCTACCATTGACCCCCAGTCTGGATCCGGAACATCAACAATCGGGGACTCACATAAGTTTCCAGCTCACAGTCAAAGTTTGTCCAAAGTCCAACTCAAATGTGACAAGCTGATTTTGCCAACAAACACCGGATCATAGTCCAACTCAGTTTTTCAACAGTACTTATGGACTTGGTATGAGTACAGGCCTACGGAGCATGGTGTCAGGGTCGATTCTAGGGATGTAAAAACTTACCTTCAGTTCAGACGAAAGGTCTGGATTTTCCGAAAACACCAACAACCATATTTGAAGCATAAGTACCTCTAGGTAGGCTGCACCTGTAGTTCCACCAAGACAAGAAGTCAGTAACAAAGTGATTTGAGAAGCAGTAGTGTCTTACAGTCTAGTCTTACTTTGCAATTGAGATTAAATTTGCTGCTCCCTCTCAATAGGGAGATACCAGCATCCTGTAGATTTATACAAGGTACGAAAATGACCGGAAAGGATGGGTACGGTTTGCCGTACAACCCGTTCCCAACTTTGTGGGCAATTTATTGCGAGAAGACCACTGAAAGGATCCGTGGGAATATTCTCGGCGATCTCGGGAATGTGTTGAACAAGCAGAATCACGTGCACCGTAAGGGAAAGGACCTGGAATCCTTAACACTCGGTCTCATTTACCATATGAGCTCTTCTAGAGAGTCCCCAAAAAACCTCAAAATAAATGACACTTCCCAGGATCGAACACATGCCTGAAATCGAACCGCGACCAATCCGCCTACCCTAGACTGCGGTTTCGCATTTTATTATGTATTCCATTCTCCGCCCACTCCTTCCTTCCTTGATGCACCTCTGTCAGCGAGTTTTGTGATACTTGAAGTGTACATTTCAAGTGCAGTCCAGAGGTTCATTGAGTCGTTGAGGTGTCATCTCGACGCAGAGGGTATTTTTCAATGGAACAGAAAAATATAATACGCGTTCAAACTTATCTCATCAAAATCAGCCACAAATATTCAGGATGTTGTCTCTAAATTCAGTTTAGGATGGTATTTGCCTGTTCTAAGTGCTGGTTCAGATTGCGATCCACTCAAACTCTGGGCAGAATATTGGATTATGTGTTGTGCTTCCACCACGCCGCTCCACAGGTTCAAACTGGGCGGCTGCTCTTCTAATTTCACCAAATCTGTTGCCAGGGAGCAGAGGACCGCTCGGAATTCCAAACACTCCCCATGTTCGGCTTCTTACTCGTGAAGGCGGAGTTTTCGTCTGCGTGAGCGATGAGCATAGAAGAGAGGGAGATTGCGAGCATGAGAGGCAAAGTCGATGCAAAGTCGATGCTACACCGCCAACGGTCAGTCACGTAACCATCAGCTGGAACTGTTATGCGTACCATGTGCGATGACCAGCTGGTATCAGGCCTCCCACCAGCTGGATATCGGCCGAGGGAGCAATGGGTCCAGCGTGGACCCAGCTTTGCTGGGGACCACTGGATGCACCGTTAAAGATATTCAGTGATTCCAAATATGCCATCGATGGGCTTACAAAAAATTTGCCGAAATGGCAAGACGAAGGTTTCCACACGGCCGCTAATGGTGACCTATTTGAGCTCACAGTTGCTAAACTTAGAGAAAGAAAAGCACCAACTGAGCTTGTCTGGGTGAATGGCCACTCGGGCATAGCAGGGAACGAAGGAGCTGACATCCTCGCCGGGGAGGGGAGCCGTAAACCCACTGAAGATGCCATTAATACAGACGCATACGCAGCACTTTTCCTTCCGGGTGCAAAACTAAAGGCGATGTCCCAGGCAAAAGCATATAAAATCATACGGAAATTGAAGATGGAGGGCACCTCCTACCGCGAGCTACTAGATAGACGAGCCACAGCCACAAATATGGCCCTCGCAAAAGCCGCAGCCGCAGATGCGAAGGGAGGATTCCCGCCGGCCCGTAAGATCTGGCGGTCAACATTCGATAAAGACATCTCACGAAGCATAAGATTCTTCCTGTGGATGTTTTGCATGATGGTTATAAAGTAGGCAAATACTAGGACAATGTACCAACCTGCCAACAGAGAGGGCAATGCAGAGCATGCGGCGTACATGAATCAATGGAGCATATACTGACTCAATGTGCGGAGCCTGGCCAGAAAGAAATATGGGACCTCGCCTCTGAGGTGTGGTGGATGAAGACAGGCAAGGATCTGCGACCCACGATCGGCCAGATTATGGCCGGCGGCGCAACAAAATGAGGGGACCCCAGGACGACACGACTGTATAAAATACTCATCACTGAGTCCGCTCACCTCATATGGCGCACAAGGAATGAACGGGTGATTCAACAAACGGGCTCTGCCCCACTGGCAAAAATACGAAATCGTCGGCTGAAGATAATAAACAATAGATTGGCCATGGATTGTGCTATGACAGACAAGTTTAAATATGAAAAGAAGGCCCTTAAAATTTCGTTAGTAAAGAGAACTTGGAAAAAAAACTCTTAAGGACGAACGTACCTTGGCCAAAGATTGGCCCATAAAGACAGTCGGGGTTTTAGTGGGTGTCGGTTAACCGCGGGCAATGAAGGTGGAACGGTGATTGGCTTTCAATCGCCGGGAAACCAGAGCTTGCGGGGAACTGGAGCCTCACATATCGTGCTGTAGGCACGAATGCGGTGGATGCATTTCCTCGAGAGGTTGTGCTTTTTATTGTCTGGCCTGGTTTCAAGTCCGAGGCCTCAATCTATAGCGGGCGGGGCGACCGACTATGTCGGCCCGGAAACTTTGACAGGTGGCCTGCGGACCTGTTGGAGGGGAAGGGGATGAGAACGACAGCGCGTCTAACTCTCTCTTAGCTCCCGCCATCAACGCTCCTCAAAAAAAAACAAGAAAAGACGACGTGGCATCAACCAACCATCCATCAATCACGCCATTGATGGATCGGAGTTTGAATGGCTTGGAAAGATTTTCGGTTGCTAGCAGCTCTTAGTTGCCTGCAGTGGTTTGGTTTGGTTCGCCCAGCTGTGCGTAAAGCTCTGTGTTCAGTTTCCACACAGAGCCTATAAAGCCCAGAATGAATGAAGTGCATGACATCACGGGAAAAAAATAAATACATCCCACAGGGATCTACAGATTACCTCCCGCAAGGATTCAGATTCAGATGATACAAAATTGGATTCCAACAACGATATAGAAGAGTAAGCTTGAATTTATTTATTTATTACCGAGCCGCCCTCCCACACCTGTGAAGAAAAGCCACCTCCTGGCTGTTGTCCACACTCTCGCCAGCTGGGGATCTCGCCTGGATGATCCAGCTGCATTCCAGCCGCATTCCTTGCGCATTCCAGCTGGAAACAGCTGACATGTTTTCTGGTATCTAGCCGATGATCTCATCTGGAGACGGCATGACGGCACTTTGGCAGTGTAGGTGGGAGGTGGTCAAGGGACATCAGAAATTAAAGCGGTGTGAACACGCGGAAAATGTAATATTTGTGACATTCGGGCATGCAGGAATGTTTCTGAATTTTTGGCGAAAATATGTTAGTAGCTCCAGCTGATGCTAATCTAACCACGGTTTCTGTTTGTTGATCTAACCAACGTCGAGCATCCTGACCCTACTGTCATTTCGGAAACCTGCTGTTGACTTGGCTTACTCTTGGTGTTGAGCTAACTACATCGTTGTCTTGATCCAACTCTTCAAACTTGTTGATCCAACCCCGGTTTTGGGCTGTTGAAGGAACTCCAGATTACATTCTTGATTTAACCTCAGTTACGGATGTTGATCCAACCTCACTTTTATAGTGAACTTGTTGACTCGACTCTAGTTTTTCCGAAGTGACATTGTTGTGATCTTCCCTTCTCCCAGAGCCATTATAGGAAGGACTTTGGCTTACTGCATGAATCCTGTCAATGGAACACAAGGGTCATTATTATCTGTTGCGCGGGCCCGGGACTCATAGAAGCAGCGTACAGCCCTGGTTGAGCCTGCTACTTGCTATTTGCGAATTTCGGGACACCTCACTGGCAGAGTCATTCGTTGTTACGGCTGCATAACCCATTCTCAATATTCAGAAAACAAGTCGCTGGGCGGCACCAGTTCTGCCGCGGAAGGTAAAATAATGTATACGTAGTTCCTCTGTGGTCCTCCATTAATATGAGGCCTTCAGAATTCACGAAAGCGGTAGGGTAGAGGCTGATATGAGCCTAGACTCAACAATACCATCGTCTAACCTCTTCCTTCAGACCCGAATGCTGCTTCAAAAATCCTATTGAGATTCGTGTATGTATTCGGCATGTAAACTGACATGTAGATTCGCCGACAAAGATTAAAAATTGATGTGTTGGATAGAATCTTGAGTCAGGTTACCAACTTGAACCCGGGTTTAATCAACACAAAAGAACAAAATCTGGGGTTGAATCAACAACGCAATTGTTGGTCGGATCAACACAGAACATGTGTAAAAATATGGTGTTGAGTCAACAAGCTAAATCCTGGGCAAGTCAACATCTTCAAAAGCTTGTTCAACAAGTCGAAAGAGCAAACTCAACATCCGAAATTTGTGGTTGAATCAACAAGCGGTTCAGTAGGATCAACAAACCTAAAATGGGGTTAGGTCATGCTGACGCGGAGCTAGAAACATACTTTGCTTTTTTTTGGAGCCCGCTAGTAAAACCGGACCGAAACGGCCCTGAGTGTCGTTGCCGGTGATCCGACACCACTTTTGGACTCAAACCAACACACCGCGCGCGCGCTCATTTCCGCCTAGGAGGAATACAAGCACGCAGATATCCAGATGAAGCTGGGATTACCGTGCTCGATGTTCAGCGCTCCGCGCTAATGCCGGCCATCTTGGGCTCAATCTTCCGCAGAACGCTATGTGAGCAACACTTGGCGCAGAAGTACAAGGCGGGCACTTCGTTCGATTCGCATGTGGTGACGATGGTGCAGGTGTGTCTGCGCTGTTCACCCTAGGCCTCCCATCTTTCCTTTTACTCTCTATCCTTTCTTTTACCGGAGAAACTCAATTTTTTGGGGGCCCTCCGTGCAGTATAATTCTTTGGTGGCGAGCACCTCGCTACGTCGCATAAACGGTCACCTTCCCGCGCATGGATGAGTTTGTGGGTACTCAATGGGGTGCGTATCTTCCGCTCCTTCCCTCCCCACATCCACTCCCACTTCGTTTATCTTTCTCTCCTATTCTTGTCTTGGACATTTATTCCGTCTATGCCACTGCGAATCGCACGCACCATGCACCCCTTGTCGCAATCTAGACTCGGAACCGCAGCCGTGTCGCGCCTTGCATCCAGATGCGCTCCCTTATAGCTTTCGTCGCAGGCTCCGGCAACTGCATGGTCCCGGGGTCTTCCTGCAGTGTCGATGTACCTCGACGTACTTTGTACCTGGGCAGCGTGCATACCCACTGGTGCACACTCCATTTCTTTCTGCCTCCTACATTTCTATGGCCTTCATTGGCCCTAATGTCTTCCGCTGCCCTTCCATCTTCGCTTCATTTTCTGCGCGCGACTGGACCTCGCTGCGCGAATCCTTTTACTTCACACTTGATTCCCCTACGTGTGCTATGCACAATTGCTGCTGTGTTCGTCATCGCGGTCCATCTCCCTTTCATTTTGGCCTTGATACTATTCGCTGGCGGTGGCGTTATGCGATCCGGTGCCGTTGGGGTGATAATGCATCTTGCTCGGGCGGTACCTGTGATGGTCGCGCCCGAACGGGATGGCTCATGAGAGGGAAGAGGGGAGGGGAGGAGCGCGAGGCGGGAGCTGGGCCCCGGCACTGCTCGTCTACCTTCTCATGGCGCCGTGGTCCAGAGGCATCCGGGTCCGCCCGCAGCGACATCTTTGTCGATACTCTCCTTGTGCTCCTTCTCCCGCTCTTGGTCGCCGCGGCGCAGCTCCCCCGGACGCAGTAGCGGCGCGGAGCGCGTGCGGCGTTAGTGTCCTCGAGTCCTCTCACCCGAGGAGTCTCGTGTTTGCTTGCTCAAACCTCTTTTGCGACCTTCCATTCAGTCTTCCCCTCCCCGGCTTTGGTGTTTTGCGTCTGCGGGAATGTGCTCATCGTCACCCGCCAGACTACCTCGTCCTGCTGCGCATCTCCGCGTGTCTTGCGCATTGGGCGAGGTGGTGCTGGGGATCGTCGGGGATTAGCGCGCTGCGCTGGTTTTGGTCCTGACTCGAGCTAGCGGATCTACTCTTTTATTATATCCGCTACTTTTATTCGATGCTCAATTTCCCGTCCTGTCCTCGCCTTTCTCCCTTCCTTTCTGCATTTATCCCTACTCCCACCACGTCATCCCTCAATTCTCTGGATCCTACTTCGAAGCTGGCACTGACTCTCGTTTGCTACAGCTCCACGACGTCGGTCCACCGTGCCGTCCGTGCGCCCACCGCACTGAGGACTCGACGAGAGCGCAGTATCGCCGCACCGCACGCCATGTCGCACATCCGAGGGTGGGCGCCGCTGGGCCCGTACGACGAGCGCTACAGGACGAGCATATGCACACCCACGACTGCCCCGCCTGCCACGGGAGCTCGAGCGCGGCTACCGGGACCCCGCGTCGGTCCGTAGGACGACGGCCGCCATCCTCATCCCGACTACGAGCGCGTGGAAGAAGGCGGTTAGGAAAGGAAGGAGGACGCGCGAGCGGGCTAAGGTAACTCCTCCACTGCATGATCCATCCACCCTCCCTTCGCTGACATCGCTTTTACAGCTCGACCGCTGTTCGCTGCGCCGCGCACGCCCACTGTGCTGCGGAGACCCTCGACGAGAGCGCAACGTATCGCCACCCGCACCCGCGCCAGATGGTGCATCCGAGGATGGGCGCTGTACGACAAGCGGGCGGAGAACGAGGGGCGAGGGCGCTGAGCGTGCGCATACCCACGACTGGCCCGCCCGCCGCGACTACGAGGTGGGAGGTCGAGGGCGATGGGGAGGGCACTCGCGCTCGTGCTCGCGCCCGGCTCCTACCCGCGCTCGGCTTCCTACGACCGGATTATGATGACGGGGATCGTGATCGGGATCGGGATTGCGGATAGACGAACTGATGGAGCAGACGACGGGGACGCTCGGGCATGGACGGAGGAGATGGCGAGAAGGAGCGGGAGCGGGGCAAGGGCGAGCGACGGCAGGCCGAGCACGACGTGACGGAGGAGGATAGGCCGGGGCGCGGGTGCGGATGCGGGGTGCATGTGCTTGGAAGGTGCGTTGCTGGTCTTTCTCTGTTTCTTTTGTTGTTATTGAAGTGACTGTGATAGAGCGTCAGCCGCAGTAGCTTGACATCGCAACCACCCGCCAGGTGGTGCATCCGAGCATGGGCGCTGTACGACAAGCGGGGGGAGACTGAAGGCGCCGAGCATTTGGACCCACGACTGGCGGCTTGCGAAGCGCAGGAGCTCGCGCGCGGCTATCGGCGCAATCGGGAATTCGCGCATGCGCCTGTGCGTGACTTCTACTCGCATTCCACTCCCGAGTCCTAACTCTGCTCGCATTCGGCTTCCTACGACCAGATTACGAAGATGGGGATCGGAATGCGAGTAGCAGGAAGGCGCAGAAGAAGGCTGGTACGCTTGGGTACGGACGGGAGGAGATGGACAGTGGGAGATGGATGGAGAGAAGGAGCTGGAGCTGGAGCCAGGCCAAGGCAAACGACGGCGGGCCGTGAGAAGGAGGAGGGGAGGCCGGGGCTGTTTCTTTTGTCGAAGCGGTGGGGGAGAGGTGTCGTGGGCGGGGACGTGCGGGGGATGGAGTTGGAGCGGTAGCGCGAAGATGGAGGGATGGGGATGCTGCTCACACAAGGTGCGTGAGTCTGCTTTGCACGTCCTGGTGTCGCTCACCGCGCGTCTCGGCGGTTTCTAGAGCTCGCGCCGCTGGGGCTATTTTGAAGTGGTTGCTGGTCGCGCGGTGTGCGTTTTGGGGTGTTTTGCACGAGAACAGCTCCAGCCTGCACATCTTGGAGTGGCGCGGTGCTTTTTGCTCCATACTGCGGCACATTGGCGTATGCGGGCTGCACGAGACGCCCGTGCCTCCTTGGCTCCGGTGCTCTCGCCGCTTGAGCTTGAGTCTGAGGTGTGCGCGGGTGCGGCGTGCGGGGATGCGGGTACGCTACCCATGAAACTTCAGCCGCGCGCGTCTTGGGGTATAGCGCCGTCGTGCAGGGGCGTGTGCATTGTGATTTCCGTGCGTGCCTCGAGCGAGATGGTGATGAGATGCCGGTGTTCCCTGTATTTCCTTGTCGACTACTGCCGCTGGATCAACTCGTTTACACTTAATTGATTTGTTTCTCTCATGGAAAGAGAGCTCGCCCTTCGTGAAGTAACACCACATTCGACGATATAAATACTAGGTAGCTACAAGGTAGCTAATCGAGATATTACAGGAGGTAAGCCGATTGCAAATGGAAGCCGGGGATGTAGGACCAGGCGAACGCCGTGGCAGCGTGGCACACGGCGTGTGCAGTATTCTTTGAGTGAGCCGCGGGTGTCTTTTCATCTTACTAGTAGGTCTTCTTTGTTTGATCTGTTCATGTCTGCCCTCCGTCGCTGAGAGCGGGAAATCCAGAGGATGATGAAGAGCGAAAAGACTGATGGGACGCGGACTGTTGAGTTGACGGGAGAAAAGATGGACTGGTCTCCGTGTCATCCTTCAGATTTCTTTCCAATTTATTCTCGAGTTACAGTAATAAAAACTGATACACTTTCTCTTTGTAGTATGAAGCACATCAACCTCCAAATTCTCATTCTTCGGAACTCCTCGTCACCTTGTTCTCCATTAACACGATCGAGCTTTGGCGGGGCGAGAGCGCCGAAAACGAGGCAGATCCAAACCTAAACCCGACCACAATTCGCCAGCTCATTCAAGTCAGGGTCATCTTCAGTTAATAGGACAACTTGAGCGGGATCGTATGCAGCATCATATGTGCACCCCGCAGTTTGGTGGGGAGGGCAGATGCGCTGCTGGGGATAAAGAGGGTAGCCGGGAAAAGTTACAACGGCCAGATGTATCTGCTTTGAGCGCAGATGCCCAAGATCAGCAATGGAAACAATGTAGGGGTTGATTCAGGTCTGCTTATTATTACTTATACACATCTTGATTTACACTACACTATTTCGACCAAATGTTCAAGTGACGGGTGACAGATGGTTGTGAACTGAACATTTTTGGCCTAGGTGACGGTGACATTCCGATTTTGAGGCCCAAATAGGCCGAAAAATGCCAAAATTTCCGGTCTGGCATTAGGTGCGCTCAGAGTAACTCTCCTACGCGTAGGCCGCAGGCGCAGGAGGCTGTGCTGTTGGTCACATCACAAACGGGACAGCTTAGCCCGAATACCCGATGGTCGCCCGATAGCTCCGAGACGTTCATGATGCTGGCGCGTTCGTCGTCGGGATCCCGTTCGCTGTCGTCGGGGGTTCTACATGACATGGAAGGATGAAAAATTGGCTTTTATCACTGCCAGACATGACCAATTTCTGATGCAATGGTTATTGTAATAGATTCTTTCTTTTTTTCCTTCAGTCCAGACATCGTGCTCGGGCAGGTGAACGACGACGGCGGGGTCTGATCATAGTGAGCTGACGTCGCCTCAGCATTGCCTCATCATTGACTTTTGATGTGACCAACAGCACAGCCTCCTGCGCCTGCGGCCTACGCGTAGGAGAGTTACTCTGAGCGCACCTATTTGCCAGACAACCACATATGGTGAGTTTCCCATGATTGCCGAGGAATGAACACCAAAGAAAATGAACATCTTAGGTGACAGGTGACACCCCGTGAAAATTTGGTCGAAATAGTACAGTATGCATCTGTCTATCTAGCCAAGGATACCCTTGTGTGTCAATTTTCGCATTGCGTACAAGGAACATTCCGTGGTAATCGGACTCGCAATGAGTTCGACAAGACATGCCTTCGCTGTGCTCCGGCGTCCACAGCTGGAAGTGCTTCATCACAAAAAGATGATTTTCTCAGAACACCCATCCAACATATTATGGTCCAGCATTTTGCAAATTTGGACTGATTGTAGATAGAGGGCTGCACGCTGACTGCCAATGAAACCGGGATCATTGATTTGGGTCAAAACTGACACCCAGAAAAATATAAACTGCAGTGCCTGCCTATTGGTTTGGCAAGCGAAATAAATGGGATAAATTCGGCAGAATAAACCGGAAGCTCTGCCTGTGTGGCAGATGAACAATACTAGTCAGACTTTGGACAGCTGTAAACCATGTCTAAATTTCACAAGGTCCAAAGTTCCCCAAATACTATTTTTTTTCTTTCTTCAAGTGCTCACAAGTTTTTTTTTTTTTTCACTTACGACCCTGTGAGCTTGCCGACAAGCTTACAAGTCCAAAAAGATCACAAGATTTGTGTCAAATTATTGATGTAGCTAATGATAGTAAAGATTCCCATGGGTACATATTATAACATACTGATATCTCAAGTGAGAGAGATATCTGAAAATATGCACTGAGCATCACATCTTTGGCCCTGTGCGGGAGATGAACAATGAACAGTAGCCAAATACGATGAGAATTCCCAAGGCTCCATGTTATAACACTGACATCTCGAGCGCAGTGATATGCCACCAAGATGCCCCCCCAACTCAGTGTCACTCAAATTCGTTTGAACAACATTACAGCATGTTTGACTCTCACCGCTGATACTGTCGAACTCCTTGCCAGTAGTCTCAATACTCCCTTCCTGGAGGCCATTTCTAACACCACTCACTCTCTCTTGAAGAATACCCAGGTAAATTCCACAGTGTACATTAGAACAACCAGGTTCAATCAATTAGTATCTCAGACTATTAAACAAAACAAGAACAACTGTACTGAGTTGCTGGAGGAGGCTTACGAGTTGCTAAATGCAGTTCTAATGGTTCATGTGAAGTCGGACACAGATGGAGAGTTGCCACCAAGTGTGTTGAGTCATATTGGAAAGTTCACAGAGTGTGTCGCTTGGCCTGTAACAAGAGACTCTGTTTGACAACAATTAGGACTCTTCATAAAATTCATACATTTGTTGAAGCCCAACAAAATGGCAGCAAAGTCAAGAGCTTTTTCCGTCAGGGCGAAATGAGCACACTGCTCAAGGAATGCAAGGCTGGATTGCAACAAGGATTTGCGATTTTTCAAGTAGGTGATCTACTTGACATGCAACAACTGATTAAAGGATGCAAATATGTAGATTGACACTGCCAATATCAAGAAAGATATTACCGAGATCCAGGAGGATGCAGAAAACAGACATAAAGCAGTGCTCAACATGATTGAAGCTCTCTCAGACAGAACAAGCTCAGATGGAGCATCCTCTGTAGGGCAATTCCAATCATCTTCCAAAATCAAGTAATGACATGTGCATAGATCAGCAGGGTTTATTCGGGCTCTCACAACAGGTCAGTGTCCCTACTATCAATATATGATTTGCATATTAAATAGCTCAAAGCTCTAACTCCATCTCCATGCTACCATCTGAGCCAAAGATATTCCATGGCCGAGAGTCCGAACTATCTGACATTCTTTGTCTTTTTGGTCAAGGAACACCCAGGATTGCAATTTTGGGTGGAGGTGGGATGGGAAAGACGAGCTTGGCAAGAGCAGTCATTCATCATTCAAAAATTTCTAGCAGATATGAGCAGCAGCGCTATTTTGTTACTTGTGACTCAGCAGCAACTCAAGTGGAGCTTGCTGCCCTCATTGGAACCCATCTTGGGCTGAAGCCTGGGAAAGACCTGACTCACCCAGTCATCCAACACTTCTCTAACAGCCCCCACAGTCTCTTGATTCTGGATAATCTTGAGACATTGTGGGAGCCAACTAAGTCTCGGGCAAATATTGAAGATTTTCTTTCACTCCTGACAGGTGTGGATCATCTTGCATTGGTGGTATGTTGCATATTTTACTCTCATGCTTTGAACTTATAACAATCAGATTACAATGCGAGGAGCAGAAAGGCCAGCTAAAGTAGCCTGGACTCGACCCTTTCTGCAGCCCTTGAAGCCATTGGAACAAGATGCAGCTCGACAAACATTCATTGACATTGCAGATAACACGCACAATCCCGAAGAGGTCAACAAGGTTCTTTCCCTGACAGACAACATGCCACTTGCCATCAATCTTCTGGCTCATTTAGTTGACTCTGAAGGTTGCTCTAATGTCTTATCCCACTGGGAGGAGGAGAAAACATCTCTGATCTCAGATGGATATGACAAAAGATCGAACTTGGATTTATCCATTTCACTATCCCTGTCAAGTCCTCGGCTTGATTCCTTTCCTCATTCAAAAGATCTCCTCAGCCTCCTGTCAATGCTTCCGGATGGGCTTTCAGATACTGAGTTGGTGCAGGCCAAGCTTCCCATAGATAATATCCTTGGCTGCAAGGCAGCATTGATTCGAACCACCTTGGCATACAGTGATGGAAACAAACGACTAAAAGCACTGGTGCCTATCCGGGAATATATGCAGAAGGTTGAGCCCCCTGGCTTCCACCTTGTTCAGCCTCTTCTCAAACATTTCAAAGAGCTTCTTGAGCTATTTATGGAATACCGTGGCACTCAATCAAGTTCTGCCACAGTTGCTAGAATATCATCAAACTACTCAAACACACAGAACATTATCTGGAATGGGGCTCAACAGGGGCATCCAGAGCTAGTAAATACTATTTACTGTGCATGTGATCTCAATCTCTTCAGCCAGCTCACTGGCCGGGGCCCCATTCCTTTCACTCACCAGATTCCCAACATCCTTCCAAGGCCTTGTGACCATCGCTTGGAGGCTTACTATACACTCAGTTGGATCAGCTTATTGAGTTACTCTTCAAGTACTGCTACAGAGACAATGGTTTTTGAAACTTTGGAACACTTCAAGCACTTTGATGACCCAGATCTTAAATGTATGCTCACTGATTACTGATGTATTGCAACTTATATGAATCCATCCAGGCAGGTTGTATAATGCATTGACTTACTATTATCAGCGAAACTTTGACATCTCCACTGCAAAGAAATTTTGTGAAACTTCCATATCCTTAGCACTTTCAACTGGGAATACCAAACAGCAATCTCAAGCATTGACAAACCTTGCAATGATTAACTGGCACTATGGTGATTACTTCACAGCCCAGGTGCATGGGAAGGAGGCCCAGAGGTTGGCGAGAATCTCCCCAGATTTATACCGAGAAGCACAGGCACTATGGATTGTGAGTATGTGCTGCCATTCATTGGGCAATTACAAGCACAGCATCTTTCTCTGCAGTAGAGCACACGATCTCTTGGCTTTTTGTGGCATGTCTGGTGGTCAATTAGACCACAGTCTCATGACCACTCAGGCAGAGGTCCACAAGCTCAAATCTGAGTATGTTGTAGCTTACAGCATCCATTCCAAGATTCTTCAAGAAACCTCTGCAGACCAGGATTTTTATACCTATGGCCTTGCTTTGCTTAATGTTGCTGAAATTGATGCGGCTATTGGTGCTCCAAAGGATGATGTGCAGAGGAATTGTGATGCAGCCAAAAAAATATTCAAAACTGGGGCAGAGGTTATAATGTGCGACACCATTCTGGCAGATCTCTACCTGAGGGAAGGAAACATGTTGGAAGCAAAGACTCTCTTTGAAAGATGCATCTATGTATCCTCAGGAGACTCTGAAATCATGGCTTACTGTCTGGAGCGGCTTGGTAATTTCAGCTGCTGGGGTTTCCTTGAAGAAATGTCAAGCCAGACAACAGTGTTCCTTGTGCATTCTGTCAGGCAAAAGAAGAAGCTGGGAATCCACAAGGCTCTCCAATTCTTAGGAGATGCCTTCCTTGCTCAGGATGATGAACATACTGCTATCAATTTGTTCACAGTTGCTTTGGAGGGATTTACATATATGGATGTCCATCGCAGCAGAGCAGAATGCATGCTCCAACTTGGAGATATTTTCAAAGGGAATGGTGACCTACTGAAGGCAGTAGAACTTTGGACAACTGCAAGGCCACTGTTTGAACAGTCCTCACAGGCCAAACATCTTGAAAATATTGATCAAAGGCTAGCTGGTGTTGATGGAGATGTGCTGGAGCAATACAGGACAAACTTAGCTTGTCTTGCAGAGCTCAATGCACCTTCGGGGACTGTGGACGACATCAACAATCTTTCTGATATTGAAGACATGGAAGGGCTGTACTCGGACGATGAAATTGCACCTGATCCAGTTGCACTCTGATTTTCATGGGTAGTATTAGGTTGTTAGGACACTGTGTATATATTTATGTGTGCCCAGGGATCATATCATTATGTTATCCTACTTTATTTATTGTGCACTTGTGGACCAGCCTCTTGGCTATTTAGTATTGCTTGCACTGTCATTCAATTCCACTGCGGGCAAATGCCATGGCCGTGGATTCATGGCATTTGACTGGCGTGGGACCGACACTTGCCATGGCGTTGGCACGGTGTTGCACACACCATTGGTTCCCTTTGTTCTTTCTTATCAGTCAATTGTACATATTAATCCAGCACATTTGAATGCTTTCACAGATAAATTGGTAATGATATCCCAAATGACTGTAAGCCTTGCTGGGTAACTTCTTTATGTTGTTTTTCTTACGGATGTCCAATATACAGAGGCGAGGATGCCTGTTGGCCGAGACCGGGCCGGTGTTTGGCTCACAAGGTTTAAGCCACACAAAAAAAAATCTCTCTCTTGCCTGGGGTTGTGGAACAAACTCCCGAGCATGCAACAAAGTCGGTAACTTATAGGGCAGAAATTCTGGGCCTACAACAAATGTAATTTACTTACTTTTGGGCTATGCACGTGACTAGATCACGCACAAATTTTCTTGCTGCGTCACGCAGGCACGTCGCAGCAATTCAAGCTACACTAAGCCTGGAAAATGAAGCCACATCTACATTCTACAAAAGTTCAACCATAAGCTTGAATCCAACCAAGGCCGAGTTGACACACCTCGTTGATTGGTTGGATTTTTCTGCAAGGAGTTTTGTGCGAGTGCTTGAATGGAGCTGAATATTGAATGTCGAATTTAGGTGAGTTGAAATTCCATTGAATGGCAGTCTTTGCGGAGGGGGCTGGAACGGTGTATACTCACAGTAAGCATCAAATTCAATCCAAATCATTGTCATTGATTCGTTAATTTGTGTGCATATTAGAAATACTTATGCACGTACCTGGGGACACCCAATTGAACCAGTGATATCAGAGACAATGGTAGGGAGCAGTGTTATACAGTCTGCAAAATATGTTGTCGTGAGTTTTTCGGTCATCCCGGCCCGATTTTTGATCGCATGTGCAACGCCGTGCTAACGCCATGGCAAGTGTCAGTCACACGGCATTCAAACACCATGAATCCGCGGCCACGGGACTTGCCCGCAGTGTTCTCTTGGTTTACCTGGAGATGATCTAAGCAGTGTATGCATTTAGGGTGCTCAGAGTTGGTCTGAAATCAGAGGTAAGCATGACTCTGAGTCTGCAACAGTGTGTGGATTTTGCTCCATGAACAAAGCACAATGCATGGCTGGCGTCCTAGTAGGATGGTTGCCCAGTCAAATCTTTTCCCTATAAACTCAATCTCTCAGACAGCTAGTACTTACTCATTAGCATTTGCAGAACATACTATGAATATTTCTGGTTGCATACCCATTAAGGTTCTATGAGTTTCAACACAGTGTATGATGATTTGGTTTGAATTGTCAACTTCAAGTTGAATAAGATTACATACCAAGTTCAAATTTGAACCTCACAAAAAGTGCTGAGTCATTCATATCTACAAGTTGCATGTCTGACTCACCCTGTGGTATATGTACTCCTAAGAACTGGGCCAAGATTCAAATCCTCAACTGGGATGCAGCCACGATCTCCTACTTCTGCATTGAATTTGACCTCAACCTGCTCACTGGAATTAGAATACATCCCAGGCTGGCAGTGTCAAGCCTGATGCTTGTCTGTTGCCATAGAGGAGTCAAGTGCTTGCTCGAAGCCCAAGTCAGTTTGGACCAGGTTATTACCGGACTTTAGCTTGAAGAAAGCTCACCACCTCTTGAACTTGAGTGGTGCTGAATAATCTCTTGTATGTTATGTATGGCTCCGGCAGGGTGGACCAACGAGGTTTGAAATCTTTCACCTCTCATCTCTGTGATATAACTATGCCAAATTATGGGTTTCAACTCCAACCTATGACCACAACTCCCAGTAGTAGGTAAGTAACACTTGATTTTTGGATCATGGCAGTGCATCTGCGGAGGTGTGGCTGCCGTATTTTGAAGTGTACGTCAAATCCTCAAGGCAATTTTATCAATTGGATTGAGAACAGGTAGGTTAACTAAATATGATACTGGGTGATCTAAGTGGCCCAACAGCCTTGCAAGAACCATCTCAGGTGTTTTGTTCCCCGCACGAGTGTAGTGAAAAACAATCCAACTTTTGTGTCAAGGAGCTCGAGGAGTGTAGGAAATTTCAACATGGAGTTGTGGCTTCAATTTTATCTAAAGCTGCTTGAAACATCGTTTTAATATGAACAAGCGGCTGCTCGGCCACTTCACGGCCTCGCATCCCCTTCCCATGGGCGCGCGACATTCAACTGTAATAAATACCGAGAAGTCTGACCGTTGGTACTCACCGTCCGACAAAAGATGCAGATAGAATCCATTGCTAGTTCACATGTCGAAGTTGATTTAAAGGCTAAATGCGGCAGAGGACGGCACCGCGGAGTTGGAAGTTATTGGTAAATAAGTTGAGCAGAGTCTAAAGCCTTCGGACAGAGAGGGTGAAATGTGGTAATGTCGGATCGAAGCAAAGGTCAGATGAGCAGCGGAGTTTAAAAAGGCTTCAGACAGACAGAATGCTTAATTTTATAAAGAGGGTGATATGCGATGACTGACTTGGTGTAGATTTTTCGGGAGTGTGAACGACATTCCTCTTGGTCCTGACCATCACTTGTATGTACTGTGCACTGTTATAATCCACGTTGAATTTTATTTTGTCCACGCTGAAAGGTTTCGCAGACTGTGGTTGAATAACCATGTCAACACCACGTTTTTGAGCGAAATATTGTTCGGCCTCAACATGTCCCGAATCAAAGGCACAATCTCTGGACCATATCTCACAGAGAGTAACACTAACAGTGGGGAAAAGATGAGATTTAACGACACTTACGAGCCATATTTCAATATCAGTAGCAATCTGAAATACACAGGTGCCGCATTGGTTTCTCACATCCGAAGAATCTCGCCGTCGCACCCCAGGAGGCTGATTCGCACCGGCTTCTTTCCACTTCATTTATTCCGCGATTATCCGCGCTTCATCGTCCTTTATTCTCCTAGCTTCATACGCAAGAGGGACGAATGTGTAGCCTACAGCAGACGTACTCCCGTGCCTCTCGCCGAAGCCTTGTGTGTGTTGCACGATGTGGGCACCAGCCGGTGATTCTCCTCGATAACCTTCGGGGACGCAGCGCCAATTTTTCTTTGGATTTTATTCTGGCCAGCCGCGTTGCTGGGGATCTTTCTATATCGAGCCTCTCCTTTTATTTTTATATTCCGTTCACCGCCTTCTTCCTCAATGCACTTCGTGATATTACTCGAAATATACTTGCAGTGAACATTTCAAGTGCAGTCAAGAGGTTCACCGAGTCGTTGAGGTGGGATCTCTATGCGGACTCATTGCGGAGAGTATTTTTAAATGGCACAGAAAAATCCAACATGGACTTATCTCATCAAGATCAGCCACAAATATTCAGGATGTTGTCTCTAAATTCAGTTTAGGATGGGATTTGCTCGTCCTGACTATTGGTTCAGAATCAAACCCCAAACAGAGGATTGGATTATGTACTTCCGTTACGTTGTTCCGCAGGTACAAACTGGCCGCAGCTCTTGGAATTTCGCCAAATCCCTCAAGTTTGTCACGGAAGAGAGGACCACTCAAAATTCCCAACGAATCTGGTCTCACGTTCGGCTTTGCACCCTTGAAGGAGGAGTTTTCGTCTCCGTGAGCGAAGAGCCTAGAGGAGATGGATTGGATGGAGATCGCGAGCACAACGCGAGCATGAGAACTAAAGTCGAAGCAAAGTCGAAGCTAGGTGGGAGTGGTCAAGGGACACCAGAAATTAAAGCTGTATGAACATGCTGGCAACGTAATATCTGTGACACGCAGGAAAGTTTATGATTTTATTTGGGACCGCTGTAAGTTGAGTGAAACCGGACCGAAACGGCCCTAGGAGTCGGATACTGTTGCCGGTGATCCGACATCCTCTTTGGACCAAACCAACACACCGCGCACATCCATTTCGCCTAGGAGGACTACAAGCAGATACCTAGATGGAACTGGGATTGCCGTGGTCGAGGCTCAGCGCTCCGTGCTAATGCCAGCCGGCCATCTCGTACTCAATCTTCCGCAGAACGCTACGAGAGCAACACTTGGCGCAGAAGTAGAAGGCGGGTCCGTAGTTCGATTCGCATGTGGTGCTGATGGTGCAGGTATGTTTCTATGCTGTTCACCCTCCCATTTCCCTTTTACTCTCTATCCTTTCTTTTACCCGAGAAACTTATTCTCTTTGGGACTCCTCCGTGCAGTATAATTATTTGGTGGCGAGAACCTCTCTACGGCGCACAAACGGCCACCTTCCCGCGCATGGATGGGTTTGTGGGTACTCAATGAGGTGCGTATCTTCCGTTCCTCTCATCCCCACATTCACTCCCACTTCATTTATCTTTTCTCGCCTGTTTTGTTTTGGACATTTATTCCGTCTATGCCACTGCGAATTGCACGCACCGCGCACCTCTTGTCGCAATCCTGAATCGGAACTACAGCCGTGTCGCGCCTTACATCCCGATGCGTTCCCTTATGGCTTTCGTCGCGGGCTCCGGCAACTGCGTGGTCCCGGGGTCTTCCTGCAGTGTCGATGTGGTTTGGACCTGGGCACCCTGCGTACCCACTGGTGCACAATCCATTTCTTTCTGCCTCCTCCGTGTCTATGGCCATGGGACCTACTATCTTCTGCTTTTGCTTCCGCTCCATCTTCACTTCATTTTCTGCGCGCCACTGGACCTCGCCGCGCGAATTCTTTTCCTTCACACTTGATTCCCCTACATGTGCTATGCACAATTGCCGCTATGTTCGTCGTCGCGGTCCATCTCCCTTTCATTTTGGCCCTGATACTATTCCGCTCGCGGTGGCGTTATGCGATCCGGCGCCGTTGGGGTGATGATGCATGTCATGCATCCTCGGGCAGCATGGAACGGGGTGGCTCGTGAGGAAGGGTGGGGAGAAGAGCGAGGCGACCGCCGGCGCTCGTATACTTTCTCATGGCGTCTTGGTCCAGCCGCATCCGAGTCCGCCCAGCGACTCGTTTATCTATGCTCTCCTTGTGCTCCCTCTCCCGTTCTTGATCGCCGCGGCGCAACTCATCCAGATGCAGTAGTGGCGCGGAGCGCGTGCGTGCACGTTAGTGCCCTCGAGTCGTCTCGTGTTTGCTCACTCTAGCCTCTAGTGATCTTCCATTTGCATCCTTCCCCGCTCTGGTGCTTTGCGTATGCAAGTATGTGCTCATCGCCATCCACCGGACCGGAGTACTCGCTCTACATCTCGTTCCGCTACGCGTCTCCGCGTGTCTTGCGCATCGGGTCGGGTGGTGCAGGGAATCATCGGGGACTAGCGTGCTGCGGTGGTTTGGGTATTCGCTCGCGCTTACGGTCGGCCGGATGGTCGCGGTTGATTTTGACTTTTTGATTTTGATTTCTGATCGGTGATGTCACGATCAAGTAACCCAGCGCATCGAACTTGAACCACTCCCAATGTTGTGGGACTGTGTGGGCGGCGCAGGCGACCCATGAGGCACCTTTTCTCGGTCTTATTGGCCCATCAATGCATAATCACAACAGATACGGCAATTTCGGCATCTCCGAGCAGCCCGATAGCGCATCTGGACTGGGAAACCACATTGAATAGTTGTTTGTGCACAGGCCAAGCTATGAATCATTGTATGAATGCGGCATATAAGCTACAACGTCAACAGGTATTTAAGCCGCAGTGGCCAAACTCATGTGCAAGCCTGCAATAAAAACAGGCAAAGAGAATGATGAACCATTCGTAAATCGCGGGACACGTAGTCATGCTTAATCTTGTAACATTGGATAGAGATGCCTAATATGGTTGATGAACTTGTCTCAAGGAAAGAATTTGGCTTGGGCTCCTTGTCTTGTGAAATAAATGACGAAGCGGTTTTCCAGATTTGGACATCTCTTGCTAATGCATAGGTATTATCACTGGTATTTTGACTGTCATGTTACAAGAAAACAGGCTACACTCTTAGATATAACCATTTCACACTTGGGATAAATCTCGCTCAATGAGATCCACACTGGGAAATGCATGAAAATGAAGTCAAGTTGACTTCCCGATTTGGACAACTTTCGCTATTGCGTGGTTTATCACTCGTATTTTGACTGTCGTGTACAAGTAAACAGGCTAGACTGTTATATATGACCATTTTACACTTGAAGAATTCATCTTCTCGGGAACTTTAACACACAATCAGTAAGAATTCACCAGAGAAGGCACAACAGCTGACCTAGTATGTAGGGTGGACGACCCCAGCAGTACAAACCTCCCTGTATTTCTTTGTGAAGCTGAGAATCGTCAAAGACAATAATCTAGGGTAAGTAGATGTGTTCACAATATTTCTGAATAGTCTCAAAACCCTCGTATTTTGATTCGAGGTCAGGTGCAACTCTAAGAAAGCACCAGTTTGCCACACAGAACATTGTTTGAATTCTACATGATTCAGATACTAGATAATTCTTTGGCGAACTAATGGTGCCATTGCATTGAAAATAGCCCAGCCTGATAATGCCTCGAGCTTGGGGCACCCCAGTTGAATGTACACTTCGCTGGCAAGTGCATCAAATTCGTCTGACACCCAGCGGTAGGCTTCCTCACGAGAGGTGTCGATCAAGGTACGAAGCTCGTCAATAGCCTCTTGAGCAACAGGAATTGCGAGATTTTCCAATCCATAATCGCCGGGCATGTCAAATACGACATTGGGGGCAACTCCCGAGGGCAGAATGCGACCGCGCTGTTTCCGTGTCTTCTTGTTATTGAAATAGTCGACAAACTCATCCAGGCCAATCTGAACAATTTTCGGCCAAAGCCATCGAAATAACTCCCTGAATATGAACAGTGAGTGAATGTGTTTCCGACGGAGTGAAGAAATAGAATGACATACCTGTGAACAACATCTCCCGGAATGAGATGGATTCGGCCCTCCTCAAGTATGTCCCGCATCGAGCGACCGTTGAACTTGCGATCATACGACCAGGTGGACTCAATGGGAATATTATTGCTAGTGCTTTTCACAGCAACAACCGGTTTCCATTCTTCAGCAGAGAGGTCTGGAGCAAAGACTTCCCTGAAACCGATGCTCAGTGGGGCGTTAAATGTTAGGCAGCGGGATAGACACACCTCAAAGTAGTCTGAAATGCGGCTAACCAACCCAGCTCGCTACCGCCATCGAAGGTAACCTGCACTGAGATGGCTTTCAAAGATATTAATACAAAAACAACGAGAAAAATGGCCCACATACCTCCATATTTCGACACCATGTCCAAAAAAACATGTCCAATGGTGTCGCTCAAGCGCGAATTTGGGACGACCACTAGCCAGAGTACCTTTCCGACGTGGTCTCGCATCCCATATGTGTCGATTCCGATTCCCGAACCCATTTGAAGAGCCTTTTCGCCGAGTTTCTCGTGACCATCAGTATGAATCTCTTGAAAGATACCAATGGCGTTGAGAGCAGAGCGTTGCTTAGGCCCCTTGCCTCTTCCTGGCATGCGCATATCGGAGGGACGCTGGCCAACCAAGCCCTTCATTGTTGAACGGACAAAGGCACTGCAAAATAATTGTGAGTTTGGAGGATCAAGCAACAGAGATTATGAAGATGTACCGAGGCACTGTGAGATTCAACCTCAACGACGCTATTTTTTTAACGGTATCCGGCCCCTGGCTTTGATGAACATCGCGTGCAATGATATCAGCGATAGCAGATGTCGCTTCTTCCACTGCCTTGAACTTGCGTGCAGTCGGAACACGAAATTGCCGATTGAGGGCCTTGAGCTTTGTTAAACTGCCCAATACCCAATATGTCAGTGGAGCTTGAGAAAAAACAAGACAACGGAAAACACATACCCAATAGTAATTTGATGATCTCGTTCAAGGTATCGAAGCCTCAAGTCCAAACGTAGAGATCGGCGGGCGTATTCAAACAGAATTTCCCTGAGTTCGGTGTCAGGCGGGACTGAGATCCATAGTCAGTGTCACAACAGAGTAGACCATTGGAATGCACCGTACAGACACCGTTGTCAGTGCCGTTGCTCCCTGTTGGATTGACCATGCCAGCACAGTCCTTAGACGGGAGGTTTTATACAGAACGGTTGGGAAGACCTAATGCGGAAGTCAATTCAACCGTGAGAGAATCCACTGAAATTGACTCATTTCGCTTCAACTCATTACGAGTCACACGCAGCAAGCAATTGTTCTCTTCGATCCGATCAAAGCCATTTATCCGTGCCTCGGTGGACACAACAATAGACACAATTGGTCGATTATTTGGCTGGGAAAAGTCGGAAAAGCGGGGGCGGAATACGAGCTTCCTTGCCAGTGGCTCTGCACTCAAGTGTTCATGCCTCGGTATGTTATACCATATGTGTGCAAAGTATCTGAGTGCAAATAATATTACAGCAACTGGCTCACGCTCCCTGAAGTCTTCTTTTGCCTTGCACGCACCTATGGCCAATGCCACGACAGTTACACTGTTTTTCGGGAACCATATTACTGATCCAACCAATGCAGTCCAGTCGATTACTTGGTCCCCCGATGCCAAGGAGCTGTCAGGCTCAGTCATGATCGAAAATATACACAGCGGCAAGGGGAAGTCTAAGTTTGTGTTCAAGGTTCGTTCTTTCCCTTCTCCTTTTATATGGTCTGAATTTTTCCTCGGTGAGGTCACCTACAACAAACTGAGCTACGTGGCCAAGCGCTGCTATACACTCGGAAACGGAACAACAGTTTCTATCATTGCCAACCGAGACGAACTCATCCGGGAGGCGATAACCTTGGGGCGAGCAAAATTCTTCCTTGACAATTTCAGGGGGGAATGTGAGTCTGAGGAGATCGACATCTCTGGTTAGTTTCAAGTCTCATTCGCATGTTGTGGCGGTGGTTCTGACCGAAATAATTCCAAGATTTCGAAGTCACTGATTTCCTTGTTGCTCGTGAGGGTGTGATTGCCAAGGATGCATCAGAGACACCATCCTTCATTCCGTCTCCTGCATCTGGGATCAAACTCTCTGACTATCAAGCGCTTTCGGACGACCAAAGGGATGAAATCGTCATGGATAACAAGATCATATCCTCTGTTGCCTGGCTGCTTGAGCGTGAACGGAGCAACATTCACTTTCGGAAGTACTCCGGCACACTTGAACATCCTCACCACACTGACAAGCAAGGGGCGACCATTAATGCCTTTCAGCACTTCACGTACCTGAACTCTAACAAAACCCTCATATTGGCTGACATTCAGAGTACTTCGGGTTTTGCGGTTCATATCCTGCTCAAACTGCCGTGTAGGTTCCGAGAGCCATAATCCATCAAACAAAGCGGGAATTCTGTTTGATCTAATGTCGCATACACAATCCGGGTGAGCTCTATATAGTCATCATTCACCCTATCTAACCGTTGTTGAATTTCCAGTGATAGCGGCGCTGGGGATCACGGTGAAGATGGAATTGAGAGCTTTGTGGTTCAACACAAGTGCGGCCAGAGATGTATTCAGATGGGGCTTGAGAAATTGGGAGAGACGGAGGAGGAGGAAGATTAAATTCATATTGATATTGCTGAGCTCGATGTACATTGAGCTTCGGTGTACCCCGCTCAAGAAGCAAGTTGGACTTGTATGCCTAATGGGAACAGTGATCAGTGTTCTCGGACAAGCGACCTTTGGGCCGTATTTCACAAGCGATTTCAGCTTTTAATCTGAGGATAATACAACAAGCAATACTAGTGTAATAAACGACTACATACACCGACTTAGGTACATACTGGACTGGGTGAAGCATGGGGTTACTTGAACGTGACATCACCGATCAGAAATCAAAATCAAAAAGTCAAAATCAACCGCGACCATCCGGCCGACCGTACGCGCTAGCGGATCTCTTTCTATATTTCGTGCGATTTTTATATTGCATTTGCCCTTCTTTTATTCTATACTCCATTACCCGTCCTCTATTTCGTCCTACTGCCTCTGCCTCTTCCTGCACCACATCACCCGCACTCCCCTGGACTCGCTGACATCCACTTTACAGCACGACCGCTGCTCTCCGTGCTGGCGCATCCACTGTGCTGAAGATACTCGACAAGAACACAGTATCGCCGTACCGCGCTGCATGGTGCAAACGAGGATCGGTGCACATCATCGGGCCCGTGCGACGAGCGGGGGAGCAAGAGCGCCATGGGATGAGTCTTCGCACCACCACGACTGCCTCGCCTGCTGCGAGTATGAAGTGGGAGCTCGAGCGCGGCTACCCGGACCTTCGCGTTAGTCCGTAGGACAACGGCCATGGAAATCCCCATCCCGACTACGAACACACGGAAGAAGGCGGTTGCGAAAGGGAAGGAGACTACGAGCGGGACAAGGGAAAAGGCAAGCTCTACGTCTCTACTGCATGCTACGGAGTCGCTGACATCGGTTCTTGCAGTTAGACTGCTGTTCTCTGCGCTGCACGCGCCCACTGAGGAGACTCTCGACGAGAGCCCAGCTGCCGCCATATTGCCGCACCACGCACTCGTGCCAGGTGGTGTGTCCGAGGATCGGTGCGAATCATTGGGCCCGTACGACGAGCGCTACGGGGATGAGTACTTGCATCTCCGTGACTGGCCCGCCCGCTGCGGGAGTTCGAGCGCGTCTACCGGCACGATGGGGAGGTAGAAGTGGAGTCGTGACCGTAGTATCGCCGCACCGCCCTGCGGGGTGCTTCCGAGGATCGACGTGCGACGAGCAGGGAGAAGAGGGTACCGAATGCGCGCATCCCCGCGATTGGCCCGCCCGCTGCGGCTATGAAGTACGAGAGCTTGACCGACACGATGGGGAGGTGTATTCGCGCTCGCGCTCGGCTTCTTCCACGCGCACTCGGGTCCCCGGGCCTACTTGCACTCAGCTTCGTGTGACGATTGCTCGTCCTGACTATAAATGCGAGGAGGAAGACGGGGAGTACGTGAAGTCGGTAGGAGGAAGGCATTGACGGGGACGGGGGTAAGAGCAAGAGCAAGCAACAGCGCATTGAGCACCACGTGAGGGAGGAGGGGGAGCTGGGGCGAGGGTGCGCGTGCTTAGAAGGTGCGGTGCCAATCTTTCTCTGTTTCATTGTTGTTATCGAAGCGACTATGATAGAGCGTAGCTGCGTATCCACAGTATGTCGACATCGCGCCCGCATGCCAGGTGGTGAATCCGAGCATGGGGGCTGTACGACAGGCGGTGGGAGCACGAGCGCTACGGGACGAGCATACGCACACCCACGGCTGGCCCGCCCACCGCGCCTGCGAAGCATGGGAACTCGAGCGCGATAGGGAGGTGTACTCGCGCTCGTGCTCGCGCCCGGCTCCCGAGTCCTAACTCTGCTCGCATTCGGCTTCCTACGACCAGATTACGAAGATGGGGATCGGAATGCGAGTAGCAGGAAGGCGCAGAAGGCTGGTACGCTTGGGTACGGACGGGAGGAGATGGGACAGAGGGAGATGGATGGAGGGGAGCTGGAGCTGGAGCGGGGCAAGGGCAAACGACGGCGAGCCGAGCACGACGTGAGGGAGAAGGAGAGGACGAGCGTGAGGACGAGCGTGTGGGTGCGGGGGTGCTTGAAAAGGTGTGTAGGTGCGTCTTTATCTGTTCCTTTGTTATCGAAGCGGCGGCGGGAGGGGAAGCGCTGCATGCGCGGGAAGGGGCGGGGGCAGCAGTGTACGGATGAAGGGGGATGCTGCTCGCGCAAGGCGCGTGAGTCGTCGCATGCTTGGTGTCATCAAGCTCGAGCCGCACCACTGCAGCGTGTCCCTGGGGTCATTCGAGGCCGTCGCTGGTCGCGTGCTCCTTGGGCTTTTTTGCACCGGAGCGGCCCGTGGAGCGGCGCGATGCTTTTTGCGCGTCTCCATCGTGCAGCACGGTGGCGTATGCAGAGTGCACGAGTCGCGCGAGGGTGTGCCTCCCTGGCTCCGGTGCTCTCGCTGCTTGAGCTTGAGCCTGTGGTGTGCGCAGATGCGGGTGTGGGTGCGGGTGTGGGTGCGGGTGCGAGGGTGCAGGGGTGCGGGTGTGCTGCCTATGGATTCCGGAATTCCAGCTGCGTGCATATTGGGGTATGGCGCAGCCATGCCATGCAGGGGAATATTAATGTATTTTTCCTTGTGTATGCCTCGAGCTGCTGGTACTGTGCACGGGCTTAACCGAGTAGAGTTTTGAGATGCCAGTGTTCCCTGCATTTCCTTGTATTTCTGCTGCTTCGTTGCCCCCCAGGCCTTCCACCGCCTCTAGCTCAGGGTTCAAGCTCAAATTCAGATTCCAGCCGTCACTAAAGGTAATGCCACATTCGACGACATAAATACTATAACGGTAATATAGGAGGTACCCTGAAATTCAAATGTGGATGGGGGATGTAGGACCAGGCGCCTGCGGACAGTGCTCGAGGCTAGGTGGGTATGGATTTCTTTGAGTGAGCTGCAGGTGCCTTTTCATCTTTAGCTCTTCTTTCTTTGATCTGTTATGTCTGCCCTCCGTTGATGAGAGTGAGAAATCCAGAGGATGATAGGGGAGGGGAGATAGGAACAAGGGAGGGGAGCGAGAAGAGTGATCGAACTGTCGATTTGATGGGAGCAAAAGGTGGACTTGCCTCCACGTTAACCTTCAAAAAAAAAATTCTTCTCGAATTACAGCAATTAAGAAACTGACACACTTTCTCCTTGTACACAGCTCATCGACCTCCAAATGACATTTGACGCGGAGGACAGGTGCGCCGCTGGGGTAGGTGGGAACAGGTACGACGCGAGGTGTACATGCTGTGAGTGCAGATGCCCAAAATCAGCAACGGAAGTAAGGCAGGGGTTGATCCAGATCTGCTATCGCTACATCATGATTCATATACATATACACCTTCGTAGTGTGAGAAGACACTTCTTAGGCACACATCACGATGCCTTCTAATACTGTACTATTTTGACCAACTGTTCATTTTTTTTAGGTGTTCATTCCTCGGCAATCATATTTTTCGCAGCAGTTTTGAGCCTATTTGGGCCACCAAATCTCTGGTCGAAGTAGCACTGCATACCACTGTACTGATGAGCGATTTCCCAATTTTAGTGATCAAAATCATAGTTCCTGGTGCCGGCCAGGCAACAGGTACAAGGTACCAGGCACAAAGTCTCACCTTCAATTAACAATAATCCTTCTTGAGAAAAAGAATCCATTTGAAAATAGGGGGCTGACAAGGCTGGCTATACGGAATCTGTGAGCAAAATGGTGAGGGCCTGCTCCCATAAACAAATTGGTTGAAGCCCCAAGTACTTCAAAACAGGTCACATAGCAGCATGTAACAAGTTAATCCTAATTTTAACTGTTCATCATATGGTGCTATTAGACAGGTTGCGCATGAGCCATTGGACCCACCCAGTGGCTCTCGGACCGTGCGCAAAAATAGCAGGCGAGTGGCTCCAACAAGCCACTCACAGCCATTCACGTCATATTTTGGCAGTGGAGCCACCCGTTTGCGCACGGTCCGAGAGCCACTGGGTGGCTCCAATGGCTCATGCGCAACCTGTCTATTTATTGTAAGTATTCTACATCATGTTCCTCCGAAGGGGTGGGAGAGATATCTGAAAATATGCAGGGACATCACGTCTTTGACCCAGTGCGGGAGATGGAATAGTAGTAAAAATTCCCAGGAGTGCATATTATAACATACTAACATCTCAAGCCCAGTGATTCACCACCAAAATGCCCCCCAAACCCAGTTTCACTCAAATTCGGTTGAACAACATTACAACATGTTTGACTGTCACTGCTGACACTGTCAAAATCCTTGCCAGTAGCCTCAATACTCCCTTCCTGGAGGCCATTTCTAATACCACTCAGTCTCTCTTGAAAAATGTGCAGGTAAATTCAACAGTGTACATTATGACAACCAGGTTCAATCAATTATCCTAGACTATTAAACAAAACAAGAATGACTGCACTGAATTGCTGGAGGAAGCTTACAAGTTGCTAAATGCGGTTCTAATGGTTCATGTGAAGTCAGACACAGGTGGAGAGTTGCCACCAAGTGTGTTGAGTCATATTGGAAAGTTCACAGAGTATGTTGCTTGGCCTGTAACAAGAGACTCTGTTTGACAACAATTAGGACTCTTCATAAAATTCATACATTTGTCGAAGCACAACAAAATCGCAGCAAAGTCAAGAACTTTTTCCATCAGGGTGAAATGAGCACACTGCTGAAGGAATGCAAGGCAGGATTGCAACAAGGATTTGTGATTTTTCAAGTAGGCCATCTACTTGACATACAACAACTGATTAAAGGATGCAAATATGTAGATTGACACTGCCAATATCACGAAAGATATTACCAAGATGCAGGAGGATGCAGAGGACAGACATAAAGCAGTGCTCAACATGATTGAAGCCCTCTCTGATACAACTAGTTCAGATGGAGCATCCTCTGTATGGGAATTCCAATTATCTTCGAAATCAAGTAATAACTTTTGTCCAGATAAGCAGGGTTTATTCAGGCTCTCACAACAGGTTAGTGTCATTGGACCATCAATATATGATTTACATATTGAATACCTTGAAGCTCTACCTCAATCTCCATGCTACCATCTGAGCCAAAGATATTCCATGGACGAGAGTCAGAACTATCAGAAATTCTTTCTCTTTTTGATCAAGGATCACCCAGGATAGCAATTTTGGGTGCAGGTGGGATGGGAAAGACTAGCTTGGCAAGAGCAGTTATCCATCATTCAGAAATTGCTGGCAGATATGAGCAGCGGCGTTTTTTTGTTGCTTGTGACTCAGCAGCAACTCAAGTCGAGCTTGCTGCTCTCATTGGAACCCATCTAGGGCTGAAGCCTGGGAAAGATCTGACTTGCCCAGTCATCCAACACTTCTCCAGCAGCCCCCACAGTCTCTTGATTCTTGATAATCTTGAGACATTGTGGGAACCAACAGAGTCTCGAGCCAATATTGAGGAATTTCTTTCACTCCTGACAGGTGTGGAGCATCTTGCATTGGTGGTACATTGCATGTTTTATTCCCATGTTTGGAACTCATTTCAGTCAGGTTACAATGCGAGGGGCAGAAAGGCCAGCTACAGTAGCCTGGACTCGACCCTTTCTGCAGCCCTTGAAGCCATTGAACCAAGATGCAGCTCGACAAACATTCATTGACATTGCAGATAACACACACAATCCCGAAGAGGTTGACAAGGTCCTTTCCCTGACAGGGAACATGCCACTTGCTATCAATCTCTTGGCTCATTTAGCTGACTCTGAAAGCTGCTCTAATGTCTTATCCCGCTGGGAGGAGGAGAAAACATCTCTGATCTCAGAGGGATATGACAAAAGATCGAACCTAGAGTTATCCATTTCACTGTCGCTGTCAAGTACCAGACTTGATTCCTTTCCATATTCAAAAGATCTTCTCAGCCTCCTGTCAATGCTTCCAGATGGACTTTCAGATGTTGAGCTGGTGCAGGCCAAGCTTCCAATGGATAATATCCTTGGCTGCAAGGCAGCATTGATTCAAACCACTTTGGCATACAGTGATGAACACAAACGACTAAAAGCACTGGTGCCTATCCGGGAATATATGCAGAAGATTAAGCCACCTGGTTACCACCTTGTTCGGCCTCTTCTCAAACATTTCAGCAAGCTTCTTGAGCTATATATGGAATACAGGGGCACTCGATCAAGTTCTGCCACAGTTGCTAGAATATTATCAAACCACTCAAACATACAGAACATTCTCTGGATTGGAGCTCAACAGGGGCATCCAGACCTAGTAAATACTATTTACTGTGCATGTGATCTTGATTACTGCAGCCGGCTTGCTGGCAGGGGGCTATTCCTTTCACTACCCATATTCCCAGCATCCTTCCACAGCCTTGTGATCATCACTTGGAGGCTTACTATATTACAAGTGTGGTCAACTCATCACAGTACCCTTCAATTTCTATTACAGAAATGCTGGTTTCTGAGACTTTAGAACACTTCAAGCACTTTGATGACCCAGATCTGAAATGTATGTTCTCTGATTACTGGTATATTGCAACTCATATTAACTCATCCAGGCAGATTGTATAATGCTTTGTCAGAATATTATCAGCGGAACCTTGATCACTCCACTGCCAAAAGATTTTGTGAAACTTCCATATCCTTAGCCCTTTCAACTGGGAACACCAAAATGCAATCCCAAGCATTGTCGAACCTTGCATGGAACAATTGGGATAATGGTGATTACTTCACAGCTCAGGTGCATGGGAAGGAGGCCAGAGGTTGGCAAGAATCTCTGCAGATTTATACAGAGAAGCACAGGCACTACACATTGAGAGTTTCTGTTGTGATGTATTGGGCAACCACCAGCAGAGCATCTTTCTCTGCAGTAAAGGAAGAGATCTCTTAGCTCTTTGTGGCATGTCCGGTGGGCCATTGGACCATGGTATCATGACCAATCAGGCAGAGATCCACAAGCTCAAATCTGAATATGTTGCAGCTCGCAGCATCCATTCTAGGATTCTCCAGGAAACTTCTGTGGACCAGGATTTGTTTACCTATGGCTTTACTTTGCTCAATGTTGCTGAAATTGATGTTGCTATTGGTGCTCCAAAGGAGGATATCCGAGGGGGCTATGAGAAAACCAGAGACATATTCAGCACTTACAACAGTCTGACAGAAGTAACAATGTGTGATATGATTCTTGCAGATCTCTATTTGCGAGAAGGAAATTTCCTACCAGCAATGACTCTCTTTGAGAGCTGCCTCAAAAATTCTTTCACACCACCTGAGGTCATGTCCTACTGTCTGGAGCGACTTGGCAATGCCAGTTGCTGGGGTGCCCCCAATTGGATGTCTGGGTGGACAACAGTGTTTCTTGTGCATTCTGTCCGGCGACGAGAGAAGCTGGGAATCCACAAGGCTCTTCAATTCTTAGGAGATGCCTTCCTTGCTCAGAATGAGGAGCATACTGCTATCAATTTGTTCACAGTTGCTTTGGAGGGATTTACATATATGGACGTCCATCGCAGCAGAGCAGAATGTATGCTTCGACTCGGAGATATTTCCAAAGGGCACGGTGACCTACTGAAGGCAGTAGAACTTTGGACAACTGCGAGGCCACTGTTTGAAAGGTCGTCGCAGGCCAAACAAGTTGAAAAAATTGATCACAGGCTAGTTGGTGTTGATGAAGATGTGTTGGAGAAACACAGGACAAACTTAGCTCATCTTGCAGAGCTCGCTGCACTTTCGGGGACTGTGGATGAGATCAACGATCTTTCAGATATTGAAGACATGGAAGGGCTGGACTTGGAGGATGAAACCACGCATGATCCAGTTGTCCTCTGATTTTTCATAGTATTGGTTTGTTAGGACACAATCTGAGCTGTGTATATATTTATGTGTGCCTGGAGATCACATCATTATGTTATCCTACTTTATTTATTGTGCACTTGTTGGACCAGCCTGTTGCCTGCACTTACAATCGATTCTCTTGGTTTTTCTCCAGAGATGATCTACACAGCCAGAGCTTCGTCTGAGTTGAACTCGGGACGAGTGGATGAAGTCCTACTTGATTCAAACCTTGAGTCAAACCCGTATTCTTTTGAAATAGACCCAAATGATGTGTTATGGAAAGGACTTGAGAAAATGTCTCCAGTCAAACTCAAAGCAGCCCGCCTTTGGGTTTGACTTGAAACTTGACTGAAGCGAAAGCCATGTCAACGCACGTGCCATGATCAAATAAAGCAGGTAAGGCCGACAAGTGGCACGGCCCACTACCACCAATAGCTCTTTGATTCCCATCAGAATTTCTGGGCAGCCCAAAGCTCGCTCGGTTGACGCTGCCACGTCGACCAGCTCACATTGCCCCGCATTCAGGTTGAACATGTAAGAGTAGTAAATAAGTTATATCATAATTTTCTTTGGCAGTCAACTTTGTACTTTAAATTGGAGAAGTTGCACTCCAAAAGTTAAGTAGGCTTCGGACAGAGCCAGCGTGGAGTGATCTCGAGGAGGGCAGATTTTTTTTTCTTGGCCAAGTTATCAAAAAAGGCCAGACAGCTTCAAAAATGCATTTGGACCTAATTGAAAAGAGGCCCCATGTACCACCAAGCTAGATTGGGAAGTCGGATCACAAGGATAAGCACTACATTAATCGTCAAAGTGTCGCATTCATGCTACATAGTATTACATAGAGCTCCATAGTATGCTATAGTACCTAAAAATCAGGATTTGCTGATGGAGGAACAGGAGTTTGGTTGCTGAGTGTACCAAGAAAGGCTGCAAAACACGCTGGGTTACCTGGGTAGGCCATTCCAATGCATTGCTCTTGCATCCAATGAGCTCTGTAGTTTCATAATGTATGCTTGGATTTAGAAGGTCCAGTGCCGAAAAACTGGGTAGGCTGGCAGTAGGATGCACCCCATAGATGACCGTAGGCCAGTAGAGATGACAAAAGAATGAGAAACTCCTTCCCTTTATGGTAGGGGGCCAACTTGAGGTCGAAAAATACTTTTCGACCCTATATCCGATTTTTGAAAGCCAAACCGTGACCCCTTGGGTCAAAGACTGGTCGCAGTAACCGAAGTCGGGCACTGACTCAGCAGGATTGCAATCATCTGTCGGCATTGACTGCATGGCAGTCAACACACACCAAATAAATAAAGATCTTGACCTAGATTGAAGTGTTACCTGAATTCATATAAATTAGTACCCAAATCAAAATTGAGAGAAAGGTCTTAATTCATTGGGTCCGAAAAGTAAAATGGAAAGAGCTGCTGATTGCAGCTCTCTCTGTTCCATTTTTCAGACTACATGGAATAACATCTTTCTATAAATTTTGATTTGGGTACCAATTTATACAAACTCAGCTAACATCTTGACCTAGGTCAAGATAATTCTTTGTTTGGTGTGACAAGCCAAGGGGTTTTAGGAGAGCTTACGCAGATGGAAATGACCAAAATGTGATTTACTGCAGGGCCTGAAAATAGGGTGCCCTAAAACCTCTACCTAAAGGTAGCGGGAATCATTTTGCCTTGACAACAGCAACCACAAATCATCCTCTTTCGTCTATCCCACCATCTTCCACCCTCGCGGCTGGTTCCTCATTCCAGATGGACTGGTAAAAATGACGTGCGACGGCGCGCACTGACGCGCACTGCCGCGCATTGACGCGGCGTGGCTGTGTCATTGACATGGCAATTGGCGCGCTGCCTCTAACTCTTGAGCAAATGCTCCCTGTGCTGTAATATGAGTGCGAGGAGTGTTTTCTTATGTCAATACATCTTTTAGACCGAAAAAAATCCATCCCCATCTTTTGGTCAGTCGGGACTAATATTGAACCATGAACTATTATTGCTGATCAATCTATGCCGATACGACTGGTCTTGGGCCTGAAAACGAACCCAAATGACTTCATTAGACAGGTTGCGCACAAGCCATTGGAGCCACCCAGTGGCTCTCGGACCGTGCGCAAAAATAGCAGGCGAGTGGCTCCAACAAGCCACTCACAGCCATTCACGTCATATTTTGGCGGTGGAGCCACCCGTTTGCGCACGGTCTGAGAGCCACTGGGTGGCTCCAGTGGCTTGTGTGCAACCTGTCTATTAGTGAAGGTCATATGGCGTTTACAGGGAGCCTTGTCCAAATTGACTTGTAGCAGGCCACTTGGCCCATCCCCCATAAGAACCAAGCCATCTCCAACAAATCATGACCACACCTTTGGATGGCATACAGAACAATGCAATGGTACGTTGCACGGCATATAAGTGTACCAACCTTATCATCGCATACCCCTCCGACGCCACACAAGGCCGTTACAGGATATTGCTTGCATCGTCAAGTGTAAAATTTGTTTTACAAGAGGTCCATCGTATATGACTTTTATAGGATGTTTCTCTCAAGAACGATATTCAACGTTAAGAGGGGGTTTCTAAGGAACTGGGAGTGGTTCGATAGAAAGAGAAAGGGGAGAATGAAATAAGTAAATATAAAATTACTCACTTCAAGGAAGGAATACTCGGAAAGTTACTTCAGAATGCTTCAGTGGTTCAGCAAGTAACAGCGGCAGCGGAATACAGAATTGACTTAGCACGCTTTGTATGCTACAGTCAAAGGACGGAGGAACGGAATTGACTTAGCATGCTCTGGATGCTACAGTCAATGGACAGGGGAACAGAATTTGATCTAGCATGTTTGGTATGCTATGATCACAAACAGCAACGGAGAAGCAGAAAGACTTAGCATGTTTCGGTATGCTACAGTCAAATAGTGGCAGAAAAAAGCAGATAAACTTAGTAAGTACGAATTGCTACAGCTAATCAGCGGCGGAACAACAGAAAAGACTTAGCAAGTATAGATTGCTACAGTCAGGCGACGGCGGAGAGAACAACTAAACTAACTTCCTAAGGCAGCTAGGCAGCTAATCACGCAGAATCAAACTTTAGACGAATATGACTAAGGGCAGGTTGATTAGGATTCCATCATACAAAAAGTAGCTACTTATATACTAATTCTATTATGACTCATGACGGGAGTCATCCCAAAGACCTGGCTCATTCTGACCCTTTCTGAGTCCTTTCCCAAACATGAGTCATTTTTATATGACTCCTGTCTTGTGACTCTACATTTGTTATTTCATTAGGTTTCATGAGTGTGAGTCATTTCGTTATGACTCACACTTCTGACTCAATTCCTAACAATAATAATTAAATCTAAAAATCATTGCATTTACCTTATGTCTCCAAACATTTTGGAGACATGACATCCGCAGGGAACGAAAATTTAAACTGTCCTCGGTTTACTCTTCTGCATAGATTTTTAGATAAACTTACTCATTATTGTTCTCAACTTCCCAAAAAACAGCACATTCTGGCCCATTCATTTCATACGGAGTACGTATTGGGAATAGAAATAGCTTCCCAACGAAGCGGTGTGATCGTCTCTACAGATTCCATGGACGCAGTGACCATCTCGTTCTGCCACCCCATTGACTCAGCTGGCTGACTGATCACTCCACTACATCCCGTGCTCCATTCGAGTGATAGGATCTGACGACGTCCTTCATTATCATCAATCGGCAATGGGAAATTTACCCGATCCTGAAACACCGCAACCAGGGTCTCCAAGTGGTGTGACTGATTCGTAATCTTCACAAAAGCGTGATCTTCGTAGATACACACGTTCTCTTCTGCCCTCCAAAGACCGGTTAACATCTCTCGAAGTCGAAGCATCTGGCCTTGCTTCAGCCGATACTTTAGGGAGTTAGTGAGGGTGTAGAAAAGAGTCCCCCACAACATCGTCCGGATCTCAACCATCGCCTTGGTAGGTGGATTGTGGTATTCAGTGGTGAAAGCAGCGGTAACAGCGGTGTCGAGTAGTACTGTTTTATAGGGACTAATCCTCTGATAGGACTCGGATGGGGGCATGTGCAGGCTGGCAAAGAGCGACTCGGTGCTCTGCAGAAGGCTCGAAAAATCTTCTTCCGCCAGGACCGTTGGAGTAAAATCCAATACTCCTTAATATAGCGACTGGTCTGGGAAAAGCACTCTTTCATACGATAGCAGTTCAAGAGAGGAGTTGATGCTGGTAGAAGTATTTGGCAGGGATTGTCCAAATCGGCTAGAGTGGCAGTGGCAGCTGCCTCTTCTTCGTCGAGGGAGGGATCCGATTCAGATCGTCGTAATCGAACTCGTGGTAGGGCTACTCAACAGGTTTCGGGGCTCGTGTCTCCAACGAGTGGATGAAGGAGTGTGTTCTGGCCAATAAGCCTTCCAGTGACTAAAGATACGCTCATTTCTTCTTCACATTCTCGCTTTTTATGGGAAGGGCTATGGTCAGATCATTTCATCATGTGTCATTATAGGACTAGACTCACATATTACCCGATCTCATTGTCATGTTGTGCGTCATATTCCATCGTCGGCTATCAAGGATTTTGTTTCTGAATGGCAAGGATCAAGTCACGATTTTCATTAGTCATGTTCTAACTTTGATCTGATCAGTCACCTGCGCTTGTTCTGATAGTCCTCGGAGTCAGTGGAATCTTCAGATCATCATCATTTGGCTCAGGTCCCATCCAGCCAGTCGCATAAACCAATGATCTCTTGCAATATAGGCAGAAGGCGAAATGCAGCGATGGTCCATTTTCAAAACACTACATCCAATTCTTGAAGAATATATGCTCCTCCTCGGTTCTTCCGTTGTACTTCATAGGGTCCGAGATAACGATCATCTGTCTTGCTTTCCGAGGCTACTGAAGTTTCCAGCTTAACATTTGCAGTAAAACTAGTTCTCCAGATTTGTAATCCTCTCGTCGCAATTTACGTTTGAACCGTTTTTCAAATTGCAACTTAGACTTGAAGCGAGAATTTCGTAGAGTCTGGCTGCGCGTTCAATGTCTTTGGGTGTTTCTGTAATTGCCTAATTCGAAGTGCAAGCAACTCACTAGTTGTCATACCAGCATAGAAACCATCCACTAAAAACGTAGACTCTGCGAGATCAAAGGGAAGAACGGTAGAGTTGCATGGAGCAACTGGAATGGTGAATATCCAGTTACACTGCTTACAGTTACGCGATCAGTAAATACAGCCTCAGGAAGTATTTGAGGCCATCGACTAATGTGACCTTGGCAAGCTTTTACTATTGCCTCGCGTAATGTAAAATGCCCACGTTCCACTACACCATTAGCATGCTTGTTGTACGCTGTTATAGAGATTTGTGGAATTCCCAATCGTTTCATGAGTATTTCAAATGCCTTCTTAACTTCGGATCCATTGTCAGTAGTAACTTGTTGCGGGCAGCCATACCGACAATAAATATAGACCCAAAAGAAGTTAGCTAACTGTTGCGAAGTTTGTGCTGTCAAGGCTTTAGCTTCACAAAATCCACTCAATCGTCACGGGCGGCCACGATCATAGAATATTTGCCTGAGAGTGGCATCTTCATAATATCTATGTAAATCTTCTTGAAAATGGCCGTAGGCATGGATATTGTTGGTGGGATTTCCATACGACGGGTACTCCGTATCTGACACTGAGGGCAAGAAGAAACGTATGTGAATGTCAGCTCGTAAATGTGGCCAATGAAAATATCTTTAATTGTTCCCACATTGCGGCATCCCTTTATGTCCTAGATTCTCATGTCCCTGTTTCAATACAGATAGACGAGATTCAGGCTCAAAAATCACTGCGAGCGGAGGCTCGGTCCATTTCTTTTCCATAACTGTCCATCACGTTCCATAAATTCAGTAGCTTTGGTAATGAAGCATCGCTGTTTTTGAACTGATTCTAATTCCGGCATTTCTAGAGTCTTCAGAAATCGTCTGATCTGTTGCAACTGCAATTCTTGAGCTACTCGACTGAGATGGCATGACGGCAAGTCTTGAACAGAGTATTCATGCAATCTCTCGTAGTGCTGCGAGACTGACTGAAAGTACTTTGGTGTTTAAAAAGACTGAGGGTTACATTGAAGCCCTGTGAATACACTCTTTTCGTCTGCTTGGTGAAGTCTATCTTGTCCAATAAAGTTTACAGATGGCAACCAATAATAGCCTGGCTGATTAGGGAAAGTCGTAGGTTGGTAAATAGATTGGGATCCACACTGAGCTATCAATGCTATCCTATCCAACCATGAATCATCATCATCTTCTGCTGTTTCACCATCTGCTAATCCTCTATGGGACAGGGCATCAGGTCCTTGAAAACGTACGGCTGGGACATGAATCAATTCAAAGTGGAACATCAGAATACCTTGGATCCATCTATTCACTGCAGCATCTGGTTGTAAGTCGGGGTTGTTTAATAAGCCTTGAATAAATTTAGCATCGACCTCAACTTGGAAATTTGTCACACCGATAATGTACAGTCTCCAGCTTCTTAGCGCTCGATACAATCCAAATAGCTCTAGCTTAGGTTGGGAGTACCTGGATTCGCGCTCACTCATTGGGACTGACCCATATCGAGCAGGTCTTCGTTTATTTTCTTCGTCTAGTTGAGATAAAATCATACCAGTAGCTTCACGAGAAGAATCTACTAATAAGATTACAGGCTTTTCTGATTCATAGTCGATAGGTCGTAACGCAGGTGCACTTGATATTAATTGCTTTATTAGTTGAAATGCTTGCTGTCGCCGTTGATCCCAAATGAACTCCACATTCATTCGATACAATTCTGTAAGAGGTCGGATAACGGCAGAATAATTAAGTATCCAAATACGTATGGTTCCGCATAACCCCAGAAAACAGCGCACTTCTTGCGGGGTAGAGAGCGCAGGCCAATCCAAAATGGCTGATGTTTTCTTAGTATCAGGTACACGTCCTGCTGGATTGCACTTCTGACCTACAATCAATACTTCTGGTCAGCAATTTGCGTTTTTGTCCCCGAAAAAGTTCCTCCAGCACACTTCACTCGATGCATAATATGATGCACGTCCAGTGCATGTTCCCATATAAAATGTCGTATTTGCTTGTTTCCAGGTATAGTTTCAGTGTTTCCATCTTTGTCCAGGTATTGTGTTCTGGGTCCTTTAATTGGAAGGTCGTTAATGAAAATATTGGCAACATGTGGTATCTCATGAAGGATAAACACCATGCACTTTTGGAATTCGGCTGGTGAATTAGTAAATCCAGTTGGCATAGATGTAATTCGCAACAGTCAAAGGAGTCATGAACGCAGTCATGTCTCGACTTTCAGGTTCCATCTTCCATGTGTCAAATCCCCAGTATAGGTCAAAGACAGTATAACACTGTCGTCCCGCAAATCCCTCAACAAAGTCATCCAGAATTGGTACCATTCCGGCGTCTCGAATATTGATCTTGTTTAAGGGCTGCAGATCGTGGACAATGCGCAGCTTCCCATTTTTCTTCAAAACACAGAACCATCGTTGAGACGGTGCAACACCAAATGCACGTCCTCTAGCTATTTTTGCGCTTATAAACACATCATTAAGAAGTGCAGGATAGCTTCAGTGTTATACAAACATATCTGTATACCTGAACTCTGTTAGGTGATATAAAGGAGAGTCAGAGTGAGCTCCGACTACTGACTGTAGTATTCAGAGCATGACCACGGTGACGCCGCGGCGTGTTGTACTTTGAGTATACTACTAAGGAGATATACCCATAACCGCCTATAACCTATTCAAGGGATTTATTCCTATAAAAGCGACCCAGAGACTGCATAGATGAAGTGGCGAGACTTAACATGTTGCGCGGTACATTAAACTGCGTAGGAGAGCTGCCGCGGTGCACCGCGCCTCTCTGCCAAAGACATAGTTGTGTTAACGGTTACATTATGGAGGAAAGCGACCGCGGTCATGTCGCGGCGTCCCATAAACTGTGTATAACCTACCGCGGGGCCTACTAACGGGCCGCGGTCGAGCATAGACCCATTGTTACCCTAAGACAGGGAACTGCCAAAGCGATCGGACGATCACGTGGTGCCGCGGCGCGACGCGACCTGTCAAATCAAAGCCACACAAGTCCTAATTCGGATTCTAGCGATCGGATTCAGGCACTCCGGTACTTCGCGGGCCAGCACTGCCCGCGGCCGGATCCACCAAAGACAAGCACGAGGAGGACTGTATTGAAAAGGCTGGGTTCAACCCCAGGCCGGCGTGGCATCGTACTGCGGGTGCGGAAGGCACCGCGGTATTGCCAATATACCAAATATAGACCGCGGGGGTCAAAACCGACGATCTCCCGGCACCAAGAGCATGCGGGATCGACGAAGAACCACGAGGGAACGAACCTACATGACCAAGCACCACATCTCAGTTACTATATCTAGTTTATCTCCTTTCGTTTGTACTATTACTATAAAAGCAGCCTGTAGAACCCGCATACAGCCAGTTCATCGCACCGTCTATCGGCGTGGGTGTCCTCAGGCATATTTCGCGGAGATTCGTTTACTATCTCTGTTTGTAACTTGTCTATAAATTGAAGTTGGTTGTTGGCTCGAATTGTCAAGCAAGGGACTCATCAGTTAAGCTTCAAACGGTTAACCACCTGAGAATTGGTTGTGACTTGTCAGCTGCTTTGCCTTCACACTCGTCAGGGAGAGTCCTGTCATTAGCTGTTGGATCGATTAGTTGGACTTTGCAATCAACGCTTAAGCCGTTACTATAAAAGTGAAGGAAACGTCCCTAAACGAGGACAAGTTTAGGTCTGCTGTACGGGAGAGTCCTGCAGTAAAGAGAATTGCCAAGGAAGAAACAGCTTGCCTCATTATAGCAATTGGAATTGGCCATTGCTGGGGATATTTTGTGAACACCAAGTACAAACTCTGCCCTGAAGTGATAGAACTATCTTTATAGTCACTACCTTCTTGTATCCGTCTCATACAAACGTTCATCCAACGCCGCGGCGAAAGATAACTGCTGTAACTTGCCAAGTGAAGTGCCGCGGGGACTCTGTTAGTGCCTCATAGTACTTGTTTCGTTGTTAACTGTACAATCCAAACCTGCTGGCCGCATACTACGGTCTGGACCCGAACTCACCTAAGGATTGCGCTAGTCTTTTGGGAGTGATAAGATATTGTTTGTGTGGTTTTAGTGTTGTTTCACAACACGCTATAACTAGCATATTCAAGACGTATTGTAAGCACACCGTTTCATCGTGACCGATATGAAGACTGGCAGGGTTCATAAACCCCAGCCTCCACTCTTAATTTCAAGACTTCAATAACCTTCGTGAGCAACCCCGGTGGTATGGGCATATTTTTATATTCCCATGGAGTGTGCGGTACGGTAGGTATTTTATAAGGGCTAAAATAGGAGTCCTTGAAAGTTCCTCGTTCGGAGTCTTCAAATGCAAGCGCGTCTTGATTTAGTACCATAATATGCTGGAATAATTTTTATTCTTCCCTCGAAAGATACCCTTCAATATTTAATTCCAGTAATTCCATTCGTTCTTGAGTTATTTTTGATGTAGGCTGAAATTCAGGTGGAGTTTCCGTCAATTCTGGTAAGGATAACAACGGGTCTTCAGGGATAGTGCGTCGAACCTCATAGTCAGGAGAGAATGTCGTTGATACTGGCTTTATTTTCTTGTCCACTCATTTAGACATAGTAAAGGCTTGAAACGATTTTCCTTCTGTTGAAGTTAATTCTACAGGGTAGAAAACACATTCATCGTCCTCTTCTAATAAACTTTCATCGTTGGTGTCCCTAATTTCATCATCTAGTTGTATCTTGAATTTATCTTCGGCATCGGAAATATATCCGAAACAATATTTGTCTTTATTAAGTCTTGAAGTTGATCGGTATTCGGCGCGAGGATTTTGCTTATTCAGCAAGTTCGATCCCTCCAAATGTCGTTTAGTTTTTGATCTCAGAAACAGTCCAATCACGCAGGCAAAACACAGCAAGAAAACAATTATTCGTCGGACATAACATGTAAAAATAAAACTACAGAGTAGTTCTACTACAGTCCGGAATTGTTCAACGCAAATCAGAAAGTCCCACTGCGTTTCGCCGTAGCGCGCAGACTGCAAGTCCAAAATTTCACCAACTTCAAGAAATCCGCCAACTGCACAAACACACCAAATAACGTCATGTCGTCCATTAATTTGAAGCCGAGTTACACATTTCTCTCTACAGACATACAGACATGCATCAGCATATCCGCGGGGAATGAAATGAGTTTACGTACCCTCTCAGATGTGGACGCGCGAGCGAAGGCGAACGGGGAATGGGCTGCGGATCGGGGGCGAGGTCCCACGCCCTTCGTAGATGCGAAACAACGAGGACAAGGCTCGGGTCCCATCCCGCCGAAACCAATGTCCAGCCAGTGCGGCCAACCTCGATTCACGGCCAGAATTATTGTCGAGGAGAAAATCCGGAGGAGGAGGACTGCGTGCTAAAGGTCCAGGGACGCGCGTTCCAAAATCAAACGGCTGAAAAACCCGCTCCTCGTTAGCAACTGGAAGGATGCAAGATGAAATACTTGCATTTCCAATCATTTGCTCGCCTCTCGAACGTCTTCTTCCACAAGTCCCAATCCCTCAATAGGAACATAATCATCTGCGGCGAGAACGTCCGAACGCAGCAGACGTGCGAGTAGGTGGGAGTCGCGGAAACGAAGACGGAGTAGCCCACCCAATTCGGTGGCTACAACCGTCTGCCCATGCTGCACGAAAGTTTGATAAAGCAGTGCGAGCTTCGTATTCTCTTCAGCATTCAAGAACGGTAATTGAGTGTTAAGGCTGAGGTCCAAACGGTCAAGATCGATGGCGTAGTGGCGGTGCGTGATGAGGTTGGAAGCCTGAGCGATGAAGGAGTTCGTAAATCCACGCAGAATGATGAGAGGAGACAGGTAGTCCTGTAAACACCTGCTTTCCGCATAGATAACTGTCCGGAACGCTAATCCGTGGCTGAGGGTGTCTCCTCCCAGGCGTCTAAGGTGTTTACTGTCGTGGGAGATGGGAATCAGGAGATCGTCGCAAAGTTTACGCTTCCCATCTCCAGCTGGATGTGAGATCAAGTCCAGTCTCCACAAAAACTTCGGGCATAAGAGACCCACCACGCTTGTCGACGTTCATAGCTTCGCGATCAGCGATGTCTTCAAGGTAAAGACGTAAAACTTCCATTCCTTCCTGGAGGGGGCAGAGCAAACAGCGGTTTTCGGAACAACAAAGGCCTTCCTGCAAATGAGCCCGATGACGACCCCACTTGCGCAAGTCCTCGAGCACAACGGCTCGCGCGATTGGGTTGCGATCCGGAGTCGGGGCCATGCGACAGATCTTTTCCATCGCCTCGAAACAATCCACCATACTCACAATTACAGAGTCTTCCGAGTCCCTGGAGTCTGCGTCCGACGAACCTTCCGACTCGCTCAAGTTAATGGTCACAAGGTCTGGAAGGGAGTCGCTGTCCAATTCGAGGTCGAAATAGGGTCTGGAGTCGACGGGAGCGAAGGAGGGAGAGAGGGTAAGTCCGAGCCATTATCCGAGGTAAGATGTGCGTCCGCTCCTATATGATGAACCACTCTGTGAATCAGACGTTCGGCTTCAGAGACAAAATCAGCGGTAGTCCAAGAACTGCGAGGATGGGATAGACGAAGAGGAGAAGGGGAAGGCTCGGCGTGCGGAGGTACTGGGTTGGGGATAGCCTCAGTGCCAGCCACGGATGGACTCGAGGAATAACGCTCACGGTCAATCACCACGCCACGTTGCCCGGTTTCAATCGCAGGAACAACCACGTGGTTGGCCCGGGACCGAAGACGCGGATCGAGAGGCGGCGCAACCTCGTCAATCTGCCCTTCCTCTCGTTCCTCTCCCTCTTGCACGTCATTGGTGGTACCCGTGGGCAGGCTCGAAGTCGGAATACTCCCGGTAGGCATTATGAAATTGCTGAATACTAATTTTGGTAGTTTAGCATTTTCCTCTTCCGTTCTCCATAAACACACACGAGCATCATACGATACGCGTTCTACGCGATCATTGGTACTGGTCCATCGTGCTTCCGGAGAACATCCCGCAGGCGTCCAAGTGGATGGGTCTGCCGGCAGCCAATCGTTAATGAGGGCGTCGGGAGATCCCTCATCATCAAGAACATCTTCAAGCACCGGTGTTTCATTAATGCGTAAGGCTGGACAGTCGTACAGGAGTTGCCGAGGAAGTCGCGGGGTTCCAGGATGTTCAACAATGGGGTTTATAGTTGATTCGTCAGCGGGGATCTCAGGAAAACGGAGGACATGATCCCCAATTAACGTACGTCCAATTTCTTGCATGTTACTGATGTCAAAGGGCGGTGGCATTCCGTCGGGGTGAATAACATACCTGGAAGCGGGGGAAATAGCTTGCACGCCTTCACCAACGGCGGGGACTGCTGGAATCGGCGCGGGAGGCGATAACGATCGATGCCAACCCTCAGAGACTACGGGTTCTGTATCCGAGGATTCGTCCTGAAGGATTCGTCGGGAAATGGTAAGTCGGTACGTTCCTTGACGGCGTTGACGACTGACCTCCCTATGAATGCCCGTTCCATAGTTAGTTAGCACGCTCTGGATCTGGGAGTCCGAGACATAGGGGACTTCCAGATCCCAATTGTGTTGGTTGCTCGGGGCAGCGTGCAGCTGCACACTCGCGTGGCCGTTAATGGATCCCGGTTCACCTGTAACGGGATTATGGACAAGTAAGCGTGCGTTCATCAGGACTACGTGATATGTTTCCTGACTGTTTGCACGACGCTCACGTCCCGTATACAAGGCTTGCGGCAATACAACCGAACCTGGACGCACGGTAAGTTCCTCTCCTCGGTGATGCTTCACCCATAACTGATCGGTGAGAGCATGTAGACGATTTAGAATCATTCCTTTGCGAGGATGCGGGTCTTCCGGGCCAAACGAACCGCGGCGCGTGCGATCCAGAATACCCGCAGGCAGAGGGGGTAACGGCGAGACTAAAGGCGCACCCGAGTGCATTGTTCCACGGCCAGGGTTGCAAACTAAAGGAGGACGAGCAGAGTATTGGGGAGGGGCAGGAAACGCAGGCGCAGATCGAGCAGGCATTTCAAAAGGTACGTTCTTCAAACAGATTTGGTTGGGAGCAGAGGACAGATTAGCAACAGAATGCTGAATGGGAGGCGTACTTTCAGTCGGATTCTTATACCGCCCGTCTGACTCGATACGCGACATGAGGTGTGTCTTCCAAAATTTTAGTCGACACCACACTAGTCCTAATATCGTTGCGTAGAGGCTAAATACCAAAATCTTATAGGTAAACTCTTTAATCCCTGCGTGAGTTCTTCTTTTCGTCCAATTCCATCGTCCCCATTTGGCTGATCCTATCTCGTTAAGTTTCTTCGACTCATTTCTCTTTCTTCCCATCGACTCACTCTTGGAAGCAAAAGTTTCCTGTTGCATTGGGTCAGGTACAGTTAACCCTTTAACATAGACGAAGCTATGCACTGATTTTTCTAGGATAAATGATTCATTTGTAGTTTCACTTGGGGTGGCCAGTAACTCATAACGGGGATGACGTGTTTCTCGATCTTTAAAAACCAGGTACGTCCCTTCTTCTCGTTCGTCGATGGTCACTAAGTTTCCACGCCGCCACGGCCAGCCTAGGAGCAATTCGAAAGGAGCTTGCTGGGACACCCAAAGATCAGTTCGCGTAAGTACTCCTCCACAAGTAAATTCCACATCATTTATATAACCCTGCAGCTGCCCTTTTCCCCCGTTAGCATCATTCATGTTCGTTATACGACTCATGTCCACTGGCCGTTGGATTTTTAACGCAGCGATATCAGCACGTACAACGTCTAGTTGTGAACCGGTATCCACAATAGCTGTAATTAGTTGTCCGCCTGTTTCTATATCAATTTTTATGAGCACACCTTCGGATCGCAGCCAATTCCAATTTGCAACTACTGCATTTCCAGATAACCGTCCAATTAAAACCGCCTTGACATTTTTCAATCTAATTATATCCATGATACCGGATCATATGTCCCGCCAAGTGACTACAGCTTCGCGAACTGTCATGGGTATATTTAGATCGAGAATCCTGTTAATGATCAACGGGATGCTCACGGTGTTCTGAATTTCAGATTGTCGCCTGCTAATCTTTCCCAAACTACCCTCCTCATTTTCTGGCACAGCCTTTGCTCCTTTTGGACGAATAACTCCAGTTTGGCCTCCAGAAGGCTTCTCGGGCTTCTTGGGTCGGTCCTCGGGCTCGTCAACTTCCATTTCATTGTTTACTTCTTTTCTCGGGACCCTTGCATCTACTGGCTTTAATTCGGGGATCAAATCGCGTGGGGTCTGGAGCAATTTGTCAGCACCCGGCCTTTTAGGAACTTCGACCCGTTCTAATTTCGGATCAATCCCCATTGATGGCCGAGGCTTTTCCCGACGAGGAATGTGCACTCCATCAAATACTTCCCTTTGAGCGGTACAAGTACTGGGAACAGTTCGATCAGCACTATTTACATGCCGAGTCGTCGTATTTGAGCGCATTTTTCCTTGTGGCACAGATAGATAAATTTCCCCGGGTTTTAATTCCTCCTCTGTATCAAATTCTTCATCTTCTTGTACTGCATCATACCATTTTGCATCTAACGGTGTGTCGTCTTCCGCTGCAAACGGTATTCTTCTTCTTCCTCTGTCTCATATTCTGAGATCCAAGCTGATTGTTTTTCCACTCGATAGCTTTGTTTATTTTCCGTGATTTTATTCTTTTCTAAATCCACGGTCACGAACATCACTCTGGGTGTGGAAATACGACGCACAGCTTGTAAACTCTCTCCAGGCAACCGTTTAATAAATGATCCATCTTTTATTTTTAAACAACGGGTGATTTCATCATGGAACACTAAGTCTTGATTTATTAGTTCATGGATTTCTGGGCAATCTCCTATTTGATGCCCTTCTTTTTGACATTCATAACACCCAGAAATCTCTGGCTTAGTAGTTCCAGGATTTCCCAATGGAATATTGTTTGGGAAAGTTGCTGGCCCTGATACGGTAGCTTGATTTGATACAGGCGATGAGTTTTCTCGAGACTTGAAATTTCCTTTAGTCCCTTTGCTCCAATTTCCTGCAAATCGCGGTGGCTGTACGCATTTTGCTGCCACACCCATTGTATCCAAAGCTAGAACCTTATAAAAGACTGGTGGATACTCGGGATCTGTAATCGAAATTTTATTTAATTGTCGAATTAGTCCCGACACTTCTTCAGCAGTTCCAGTGGAATTTAATGTCTTCCCACTCGCTGAAGTCGCAGGCACCCTAGTCCTTTTCTTCTTCCCTGCACGTTCCTTTTCTTTACGTGCACGTTTCTTGGCCCTTCGTTTTCTTCTGAAGGCGTCGTAGTCAGAGTCATCACTGGCTTCATCAGAGGCTTGATCGTCACTTTCTTCATCACTCGTCCCATTATCCAGCTCTACTCCATAATCCGCAGCATTGACCACCATAGTCTCAGCTCGGTTGCGACAGAAGAACCACTCGGCAGCTTCATTAATTTCTTTCACGGTATACTGACGTCGATTGTTGCGTCCTGGATTCATTTGCGTAATTCTATGCTCCAGGGTTCGGCGCAAGTCAGCTTCGATTCCGAGAAGGAAATAAACATCGTAGTTTAATTTCGTAATATGCCCTTGCTGTAGGAGCAGACCAGCCATCGTCTTATATTTAATAAAATATTTCTTCCATTGCGATAAATTCTGGAAAGGACGACTCTGGGTCTTCAAGGTATATGCAGCAATATCACTGGGCCTGTACCTCGAAATAGCTCGCTCAGCATCATAGCATTTTAAGATTTCTTTTCGCAGCTTCAACCAATTTTTCGTTGGTAGTTTTCTGAAGCACAAATAAATCCTTGAACATCAGCAGAACAATAGTCAAGAATACATTCACATTGATCAAACGTATCTATGACTCAATATTTAACCAATAGTTTATCGTAATGCGCCACGAAATATTCTACCTCAGTGTGGTGTTCTCTAAAGATTTTAGGTGCATCGCGACTACCTCTCATTGGCATATCCCATACTGTCCGAGTTGATGTTCCAAATGCTGGGGGCGCGGCATTCATTCGGATAGGTTTTATTTCAGGTGATGATGGTACCGAGTCCATTTCTTCTGGGGTTGATGGACACTCATACATTTCATCATCTGTAGTAAGATTTGTACTGAACAATCCTGGTGACAGCTGGGTATGATGGGATGGATTCCCTACCCTATTAGGAGTTAGTACTGGAAAAGGCAAACTAAAATCTTTTTCTGGAAAGACAAACTGAACGGAGGGTCCAGCAGCATCTCCTGCCATCTGATGAACACCACGCGATGTAGCTTGTGGTTTCAACGAGGATGGCCCCGCCTCTGCATTAGAGTCTGAGAACATATGCATTGGCAGAATTTTTAATAGAGAGTTTTTGGTTGAATAGAATTTATACGCTTAATGGTTGAATTCCCTCGTGGTGGGCTCCAATGATGTCAAGTGGAAAATTTGTTTTACAAGAGGTCCGTCGTATGTGACTTTTATAGGACGTTTCTCTCAAGAACAATATTCAACGTTAAGAGGGGGTTTCTAAGGAACTGGGAGTGGTTCAATAGAAAGAGAAAGGGGAGAATGAAATAAGTAAATATAAAATTACTCACTTCAAGGAAGGAATACTCGGAAAGTTACTTCAGAACGCTTCAGTGGTTCAGCAAGTAACAGCGGCAGCGGAATACAGAATTGACTTAGCACGCTTTGTATGCTACAGTCAAAGGACAGAGGAACGGAATTGACTTAGCATGCTCTGGATGCTACAGTCAATGGACAGGGGAACAGAATTTGATCTAGCACGTTCGGTATGCTACGATCACAAACAGCGGCAGAGAAGCAGAAAGACTTAGCACGTTTCGGTATGCTACAGTCAAACAGCGGCAGAACAAAGCAGATAAACTTAGCAAGTACGAATTGCTACAGCTAATCAGCAGCGGAACTACCAACCGGCATGGTCACCTTGTTGGCAATATCTTGCATCGAGGTTCAAGCGGAGACATAAAGAAAGGGGTTACAAAGGAAGGGAATTGCGGAGTTTAGGCTGCAAGATTCAAAACAGACCCTTAGGTCCCGCATATTTAACGGAGAAGAAGATCAAAATGGAGAAAGATAACCACAGCATAGAAAATCCACCCACTGCACAGAGCAATGCCCAGAGAACGGAACACGACTATATCCACAACTCCTCCTGTCCTACCTCGAAAGGAGCCTGTATAGGATACGCAATTGAGTTATCAGACCCTGGAAGGCTGAAAAGGAGCGAACTCCACACCCCCCCAGCGCACTAAAGCTTCTCAGTGCTCCGTGCTGAAAGCTTGTAAATAACAGATCCTGCCCACCCATCTAAAGATCTATCCCATGTAAACTTAACCCATCGTTCTTCAACGGAATAAAAACCCCTCGACACTTGCTACACAAATTTCCCCCTAGAGGACGATACCTTTTCTGCAGTACTGTGTCCACAGACATAACATTCGTCTGACAGTCAGCCTGCATCACAGCGGTGTATACATTTATGTGTGCTCAGAATTTGAAATGAAAGACATCAGGGTAAGTGTGCCTCTGAGGCTGCGATTTTTGTACCTGTGGAATGCATGGTCATGGTTGCTGGTTTAAATACATGGCCCAGGAACACTTTCATACACTCAAGGATCAATGAGATTTATATCTTCCAGGCTCTCCCATCTGCGGGACGTTCTTATATATATAATTATGTCAGATCATGGGCTTCTACTCCGACCCATGGCTGCAAGGCCCGCAACTCCCAGCAGAGGGTAACACTTGATTTTTGGATCATACAAGTGCATCTGAGCAGGCCTGAGATATGACTGCTGTGTTTCGAAGTGTACACCAGATCCTGAAGGTGAGCTTTATTTGTTGGATTGAGCACAGGTAGGTAAAACAAATATGTCCAACATTTCGAGATCGGGTGATCCCAAGAGCCCAATGACCTCGCAAGAACCATCTCAGGTGTTTTATTCCCCGCATGAGTGTAGTGTGAAAATTTGAAAATCAATCCAATTTTTGTATCAAGAAGCTCGAGGAGTGTAGGAAATTTCAACATGGAGTTGTGTCTTCAATTTTATGTAAACTCCTTGAAACATTGTCATTGTTTTCAACATGGACATGCAATGATGAGTATGTGTAGATTTTTCAGGAGTGGAATAGACATCACTCTCTCCCTCCTGACAATCAGCTGCACTGAACCCTTTCACTGCATTCAGCAGCCTGATAGCTGAGGCCCTGGCTAGCTTCTGCGAGCTGACAGCTAGCTGTGGCTATGCTCTGGCTAGGTCTGGCTACATGGCTAGCCAGAGCCAGCTCACCACTTGGCCACTAGCTTCTGCAAGCTGGTGGCCAGGCATGCTAGCCAGGGCTTAGGTAGCCGGCCCTTGGGCTCGCCACACCAAAAGCTATCTTCAGTCCTTAAATAGTGTTGTTATGGGAATGCCGTCTGCTGCTCCATTTGTAATCAATTTTGTTTGCTGAGACATCATGCCCAACCAGCAGTGCTCAACCGCGGATTATTCTAATCAGCAACCCCCTTGTCGATGTATGGGGGGTTGCTGGATAGAAATTTCCTATCCAGCAACCAGGCCGAAGCAGAGGTTGAAAATGGGTTTGACACCGTTATCCCGCCTGTTGCCGTCGATTTTGGCCACATTGCGGGTGCATGAAGCGTGCAACATTTTCTAGGGTATGTGCCTGTGTGTCTCCTCAATTTTTTTTTCATTTTTTTCCCCAGTTATTTCTGAACTCTTTTGACTTCCAGCAGATCCAAGGTGTGAAAATGCGATTGATTCCCGGATTTCAGCCCAAAGAAATTCGAGTAGCTGTCTCGAGTGTTTCCTCCTTTGAATGAATTTTTGTAACCTTATTCTGGCCTTTTTTCATCGCCAAGAAGAGCCCGAACACATCCCACCCCTTCCCGCCACTGCTGCCATCGGATCTGGACTTACAAATCAGTGGGTTGCTGAATAGCAGCAACCCCCGTACATCAGCAAGGGGGTAGTTGATTAGAATCATCCACCAACCGCTGTGATGATGACTGCACCTCTGCTAGGTGCCGATAGGTGGTGGTGGTAAGGGCAAGTAGAGAGTGTTCGTCCTTGGGGGAGATAATGGTGTCGCTGCGCGAGACTGTGGTGGTAGTAAAATGTGTGTGGTTTATTTAGAGGATTTTGATACGCCCCAGAGAATATCTGGTCGTACGGTTCGCTATTCTAATGTACGGAGGAGAATCCGCCCAAAGTCTAGCCTTCCCTGAATTTTGTAACACGTCCCGTTCTACAATCCTGTCGAGGAGCGGATGACTGTTCAGATGCGATGCGGTTTCCGTTGTTATAAACGCTATGGGGCCGTTCTCGGTTCTTTTGTATACAGCTACCCTTGGTCCTTCGACCTCTTCTGGGTGCTTCGTGCGCTGGGAGGCCCTAAACTTGTTTTCAACGACTCCGCTCCCGTCTGCCGTTCCGTTCTTTCCAAGTCCGTTCCCTACTAAATTCTCTACAAATCGTCTTCTTCTTTCCGTTCGCAAGTTCTAACGAGCGGAGTCGGCTTCTTGAGAGCGGCAATGAAGGTCGATACCCGTTCCGTTCGATGTGAGCGGTCGGGGAGTTATACAACTCGAGCGGTGACTGGCGTGGTGCTCGAGATCGCTGTTATGAAGAGCGGTCCGTACAGCGGCGGACAATCCAAGGGCGGCGGTTCGATGTTCTGCCAGGCGCAGCCCTGGAGACCTTGTTTTCGTAGTCGGCATACCCTGGTGAGCGGTACTTGCGTATTACTTAAGATGCGCTGGTAGTTTTAGATGGGAAAATTAGATGTCTTTATTCGTAGCAGCGTCTCGTATTTATAGGAAATCGTCCTAGCACTGCCTTCTACACGTTCCTCTTGTCCTTCTCTGATTCATCGCATTCCGTTCCCTAAATTGGGAGCGCCACATGCTCCTTTAACGGGTTCCGTCCGTCTTTGTGACTCGAAAGAGGTTCCCGCTCCGTTCCTGAGCTGCGCGTGGGAAACCCGCTCGACGAACGCATGGTGCTCCAGTTTCCGCCCTCAATTCTTCATTCCTGGAAGCTGTGCGCGAATTCTCCGCTCGCCGAACGCGTGCTCCTTCAGTCGGGAAGTATTTCCGCTCTCAAAACCCTGTTCCTGGAGGCTATGTGCGAGATTTCCGCTCATTGGACACATGCTCCTTGTGTCGGGAACGATTTCCGCTCCTAGTTCCACGTTCCAGATCCTATGCGCGAGTTTCCGTTCCTTAGATCTCGTCTTGGTCGGCCGTTCTTCCCTGATCTTATTCTCCTTATTCGTTTTGTTGGTCCTCCTCCCGACTTGAACGACCTATTCCTTCTTGAAGGCCGCTCCACGAGCTTCATAACCATATCCTACTTGATTTTATTTCGTTCGGCGCCTCGCTCGGCTTCGCCGGCGAGGCGGAGGTGAGGCGAGGCGGAGGTGAGCGCGAGGCGGAGGTGGAGCGCGAGGCGGAGGTGGAGCGCGAGGCGGCGGTGAAGCGCGAGCGGGAGTACCAAAGGGGCGCGCAGAGTCGGAAAGCGCGCACGCAGCGGGAAAAACACAGGGCGCACAGAGTCGGGGTCGCAAAACGGCGGCGCGCGTGCGAGCGGGTTTCCAAAGTCGGCGAGCGGCCGTTGTATTCTTCCTTGGGCGTGCGTTTGAGTTGTCGATCGCAAAGTCGGCGAGCGGCGTTGCAGATAATCGATATCTACGCGCGCCGTTCCGCTTTCTTTCTTCGCGTGCCGTTCTTTCTTTCTTGCGCGCGCGTTTAGTGTCGGAAAGTCGGCGAGCAGCGTTGCAGATAATCTATATTTACGTGCCGTTCCGCTTTCTTTTCTTGCGCGTGCGTTTAATGGTTGGCCAATTTTGCTGTAGTGCGTGCGGGATCGGGATCCGTTTTATGTGAGTGCCATGTGTAAGGCGTCGGATCGGGGATGTGCTCTGCCTTATTTGGGGAAGCCGTTTCCGCTTCGTATGTGCCGTTCCAGAGCGATCACAAAGTGATGGCTCACACCGCCGCCCACTTTCTCATGTCTGTAACCATTGATACCCATAAGACTGTGATGCAAAGGAGGGTCAAGGTAGCCAGAGGGGCAGGCTATCACAACCTATCTGTGGGGAGCTTAGGCTAGCTGCCACAAGCCCGGTTAGTGATGGCTAGCCAGATGTGGCTTGGTCAACTAGCCACACAGGCCGGCTAGGTCCAGTGAGGTGGGGCGGGGCTAGAAACCCTCTGAACGCAGTGTTTTATAATGGACCTTGAAGTTTATTTTGTCTGCGCTGAAAGGTTTCGCAGACTGTGGTTTTTGAATACCTGTCAACACCATGCTTTTGAGCGAAACATTGTTCCACTTCAATACCTCTACCATGCCCAAACCACACCTCACTCGGAGCCTAATTTACTTCGGAAAAGAGTGATTTTTAGCGACACTTCCGAGCTATTCAGATATTTCAGCATCACTAACCATATAGGCCTGAGATATATAGGTGAAATTCGGACCTGCAGTACTTGCTGAACCAACGGGTCATTCCGGATACCATTTCCGCATTCCCGATCGTCCGAAACAGAATGATCCGAAAGTTGCGGATCACATTTCTTCCTCAACTCTCAACTTGTTAACGCACACACACGGACGAAGAGTTCTTTCGCAAGCAAGAAGGAGTGAGACTACAAAGACTCTTTGACCATGGAGGTGGAGCTGCGAGGACATACACATCGTGCTGGGATACTATGTCCACAGACAATGCGGCTCGCGGGTGCGTCCATCCATCTCTTATTTATCGGGAAATAATGTGCTCGAAAACTGGCGCAGATCCTTTGTAGGGTTCGTATTTGTCACTGGCCAACTCGAGTTCTACACGAGAGTGCGTATTCGCCGGATGTCGACAGGGAGAGAAGCGCAATGAGTGAAGGTGGAGCTTGAAGAGAACTGGTCGGGAGCGTCTGCCCCTCATTCATGCGGACACATGGGCTTCCGCTGGTGTGCGTGTACGGGATATTCGCCCGCGGTGCAGTTGCGTGAGTATTCTTTTGTCCATCAAACTCTTCTCACCTGACATTCCACTAACGGATTTCCTTCTATTTTACTTTTTCCTGCAGTATAGGCATCCTTGCTAGTGGCCACCTCAATACGGTACACCCGCGCAACATCCGCAGCTGCCAGTTTTTCTGGCCAGTTTGAGACGGCGCAGAGACGAATTTGCGGGTGCGATAGTCTGGCTCAATAAGTGCGTACTCATCCTCCTCTTTCTCTATCTCTTTGTATCCTTTCCTCCCCATTTCTTTTGAGGCTTTTCTCTACAGTTTGCTCTCTTATGTCCTGGATATCGTCGAGTGCAGCACCTTCTCGTGCCGTCTCATCCCGTACAATCCCCTGGCCTATGCCTGTCTTCGTCCCCCCCACACACACACATCCTGGACCAAATTTCTTCTGGCTTTCTTATCCTCGTCTCAAGGTATCCGGACGCAGGGCTTCACTCGCCTGGCTCACGCACCGGTGGTGCGAATCCTTGACTGCATGACTCCGAGAAGTCTGCACTTATTCTCTTCTGTGACCTGTATTTCCATGGCTCTCAAGACTCAGATGACCTTATATTCTTCTGCGCCACTCATATTTTATTTTGTGCCTTGTGCGTATGATATATCTTTCTTTTGTCTTGATTACGATGCGCAGCTGGGTGTCGTTGTGTTCATCGAGCTGGGATTTACGGTGGCTCTTTTGGTCAATTTCGGATTTGATCTTCCACTGGCGGCGGTGCGGAGTGCGGCCCGCCGCCGCTTTGCGATGAACTTTCGAAGCGCCTAGGGCTGTGCACGCGCGAGTCGGCGCTGGCGGGTGCAAGAGGAGCGGAAGGCGGGGAGGCAGCTTCCACCGCTGCGTTGTACGCATCTTCGTACGACGCGCCTTTGCCTGCACTGCAGCCAACCCATCTGCATCAAATGTTACTCGCATTTGTTCTGGGCTCATGCTTACGTTCCGGGTCTTGATTCTGCGGGTACGGCGCACTGCGCGCACTGCATGCATGTCGGCTTCTCACACCCGAGACCACCCAGCTTTGTTTTTGTTTCATTTATTCTGCGATCATCCGCGCTTCATCGTTCTTTATTCTCCTACCTTGGTATGCAAGAGGGACGAAAATGTAGCCCTACGGCAGACATACTCCCGTACCTCTCGCTTTCCCATCGCGGGTGTTGCACGATGTGGGGCACCGGCCGGTGATGCTCCTCGAAGATAACCTTCGGGGACTGGACCAATTTTCTTTGGATTTTACTCTGGCTAGGCGCGTTTGCCGGGGATCTTTCTATTCCTCGCCGGATACTGTTGCCGGTGATCCGACATCCTCTTTCGACCAAACCAACACACCGCGCACGCTCCATTTCCTCGTAGGAGGACTACAAGCAAGCAGATATCTAGATGGAACTGGGATTGCCGTGGTCGAGGCTCAGCGCTCCGTGCTAATGCCGGCCATCTCATCCTCAATCTTCCACAGAACGCTATGAGAGCAACACTTGGCGCAGAAGTACAAGTCGGACACTTGGTCCGATTCGCAAGTGGTGCCGATGGCGCAGGTGTGTTTCTATGCTGTTCACCCTCCCATCTTTCCTTTCTTTTACCTGAGAAACTCACCTTTTTTGGGACTCCTCCGTGCAGTATAATCTTTTGGTGGCGAGCACCTCGCTACGTCGCATAAACGGCCACCTTCCCGCGCATGGACGAGTTCGTGGGCACTCAATGAGGCGCGTATCTTCTGCTCCTCTCCTCCCCGGGCCACATCCACTCGCACTTCATTTAACTTTTCTCTGCTGTTCTTGTCCTCGGACATTCATTCTATCTTGCTACTGCAAATCGAATGCCACACCCGTCGTATTCCGATTTGGGCTCGAAGGCGCAGTTATGTCGACATACGGGGTCCGGCAACTGCGTGCGTGGTACGCGGCTCCGAGTCGGGGTGTTACGGGCGCGTTGGTGTGCGGGTCTCGTACCCGGGCAGCCTGCGCCGGAAGAGACCTGCCTGACCCCTCAATTTTCTTGTTCTTTTATGACTCCTCTATCTCTATGGCCTTCATTGGACCTAATATCTTCTGCTGCCACTCTATCTTCACTTCATTTTCTGCGGACTTCGCCGCATATATTCTATTATTTCACTCCCTTTCACTTGACTTTTACCCGCGCGCCACGCACAGCCGCCCGCCGCCGTGCCCATCCCCACGCCCCCCGCGGCTCCTTTCCCCTCCACTCCGGCCCCGACACCATCCCGCCCGCGGCGGTGTCACCATGCGATCCACCCCCGCTGAGGTGACCATGCATCCCACGCACCCTTGGGCGGCACCTGGGATGGTCCGAAGCGGGAGTGGCTCGTGAGGGAGAAGAAGGGGAGCAGCGCGAGGTGGCCACCGGCCCTGCCTCGTATACCTTCTCATGGCGTCTTGGTCTTACCTGCATCCGAGTCCGCCCGCAAGCAACTCGTGTCTATGTTCTTCTCGTGCCCGCTCCGAGCGCTCTTGGCCGCCGTGGCGCAGCACCCGGATGCAGCGGCGCGGACGCTGTGCGCGTTGGTGTCCTCGAGCCATCTCGTGTTTGCGCAGTCTAATCTCTTTTGCGCTCTTCCTTCCATTCTTCCCCTTCCCGGCTCTGGTGCTTTGCGTATGCAGGCATGTGCTCATCGCCACCCACCGGAGTACCTCGTCCTGCTACGCGTCTCCGCGTGTCTTGCGCATCGGGTCGGGTGGTGCAGGGAATCATCGCAGACTTAGACTAGCGCGCTGCGCTGGGTTTTGGTCTTGACTCGAGCTAGCGCATCTCTTTTTATATCTCATGAAAACTCCTCTTTTATTCTATATCCCATCCGCTCCTTTTATTCGATACTTAATTTCCTGTCCTCTCTGTCTTCCTTCCTGCATTCATCCCTACTCCCACCCCGTCATCCCTCACTTCTCTGGGTCCTACTTCGAAGCTGGCGCTGACTCTCGTTTGCTACAGCTCTACGACGTCGGTGCCCCGTGCCGTCTGCGCGCCCACGCACTGAGGACTCGACGAGAGCGCAGTATCGCCGCACCGCGCGCCACGTCGCGCATCCGAGGGTGGGCGCTGCTGGGGCTGAATGACGAGCGGGGGAGCACGAGCACCACGGGACGAGTCCTCACATCCCCGCGACTGCCCCGCCTGCCACGGAAGCTCGAGCGCGGCTACCAGGACCCCTCGCGTTGGTCCGTAGGACGACGGCCATGGACGTCCTCATCGCGACTACGAGCGCGAGCACGACTCGGAGGAAGAAGATGGTTAGGAAAGGAAGGAGAACGCGAGCGGGGCTAAGGTAACTCCTTCCCTGTATGATCCATCCACACTCCCCATTGCTGACGTCGGTTTTACAGCTCGATCGCTGTTCGCTGCGCGGCGCACGCCCAGGGCGTGCTGAGACCCTCGCCGAGAGTGCAGAATCGCCACACCACCCTGGATCGGTGCGAATCATTGGGCCCGTACGACGAGCGCTACGGGACGAGTCTTTGCACCACCACCACTGCCCCGCCTTCCACGGAAGCTCGAGCGCGACTACCGGTACGATGGGGAGGGCACCCGCGCTCTTCCACGCGCACTCGGCTCCCCAGGCCTGCCTGCAGTCGGCTTCGTGCGACCCTGACCATAAACATGAGGAAGAAGACGGGGAGTACGTGAAGTCAGTAGGAGGAAGGGATGGACAGGAAGATGGAGCGGGGCAAGTGCAAGCGCAAGGCAAGCGACGGCGGGCCGAGCACGACGTGAGGGAGGAGGATAGGCCGGGGCGAGCGTGCGGGGGTGCTTGGAAGGTGTGTTGCCGGCCTTTATCTGTTCCTTTTATTTATTTACTGAAACGACTATGACAGAGTACGCAGTATCTCGACATCATGCGCACACGCCGCGACGTGCCTCGAGGGCGACGAGCGGGGGGAGAACGAGGGCACCGAGCCGAACATTTGGACCACGACTGGTCGCTTGCGCAGGAGCTCGAGCGCGGCTACCGGCGTCGGGAGGTGTATTCGCGTGTGCGTGACTTCTTCCGCTCGCACTCGGCTCTCGAGTCCCAACTCGCTCGCATTCGGCTTCCTACGACCAGATTACGAAGATGGGGATCGGAATGCGAGTAGCAGGAAGGTGCAAAAGAAGGCGGGTACGCTTGGGTACGAACGGGAGGAGATGGACAGAGGGAGATGGATGGAGAGAGGGAGCTGGAGCTGGAGCGGGGCAAGGGCAAACGACGGCGGGCCGTGCATGATAAGAGGGAGGAGAGGACGCTGGGGCTATTTCTTTTGTCGAAGCGGTGGGGGAGAGGCGTGGTGTGCGGGACGTGCGGGGCGGTAGCTAAAGCGCGAAGATGGAGGGAGGGGGATGCTGCTCACGCAAGGCGCGTGAGTCTGCCTCGCGTGTCCTGGTGGTGTCGCTCGCCGCGCGTCTGGGCGATGTCGTAGAGCTCGCGCCGCTGGAGCTATTTTGAAGTGGTTGCTGGTCGCGCGGTATGCGTTTTGGGGGCGTTTTGCACAAGAACAGCTCCAGCCTGCGCACCTTGGAGTGGTGCAGTGCTTTTTGCTCCATACTGCCGCACATTGGCGTATGCGGGCTGCATGAGGCGCGCATGCCTCCTTGGCTCCGGTGCTCTTGCCGCTTGAGCTCGAGCTTGCGGTTGCGGCGTGCGGGGATGCGGGTGCACTGCCCATGGACTCCGGAACTCCAGCCAGTGCGTCTCGGGGTATAGCGCCGTTGGGCAAGGCAGTGTGCATTGTGATTTTTCTCGTGCGTGCCTCGAGCGAGTTGGTGCTGGTGCCGGGTGCACGAGCGGCCCGGGCTTGATCGCAGTTTTGTGCTCTAGATCTTGAGATGCCGGTGTTCCCTGCATTTTCACGTTAGTTCTTTTGTGCTTAGGAAAATGTCCCCAATAAAACGTGACCTTTGTAGTCATTTGTGCTGACGTGGTTTGCAATTGCAAGCGACCTCGTTGACATTGTTCAGAAGTTTATTTATTTGCACCCCAACCAGCTTCCTACAAATTAGAACTCACCCATTAGTGAATTGGACCCTTGCTTGGACCATGAAATTGTACTGTATCCGACACGCTGATAGTTATGGCATTAACCGTGTAAAAGAAATTCTATTCTATTTGTGACCTGCCGCTTGCCGGCCTCTTGCAATCATCCTTGTCGACTATTTCCGGGTTCTCACGTGTGCAACATTATATCTGGACCCGCAGAAGGTGCCAGTGCTGGAGGTAAAGAGGGCAGCCGGGAACAAGTACAACGGCTAGATGTATCTGTTTTGAGCACAGATGCCCAAGATCAGCAACAGAAGCAAGGCAGGAGTTGATACGGATATTATACTCATCTTGATTTACACTTGATTTACGCTATGCATCTGCCTATCTAGCCAAGGATACCCTTCCTTGTGTGTCACTTTTCGCATTGCGTACAATGAACATTCCATGGTAATCGGACTCGCAATGAGTTCGACAAGACATGCCTTCGCTGTGCTCCAGCGTGGACGGCTGATGGATGTGTTTCATGACAAGAATAAATTCAAGTAGAGTTTCTCAGAACACATATTATGGTCCAGTATTTTTCGTGAATTTGGACCATCCTTAATTGTAAATACAATATACTTGGGCTTCATCGCACGCTGACTGCAATGAAACCAGGACAAATTGATTTGGGTCAAAATATTACACTGACACCCAGAAAAATAGAAACTGTAGTGCCTGCCTATTGGTTTGGCGAGCCGAGCAATGGGGTAAATTCGGCAGAATAACCCAGAAGTTCCCCCTGTGTGGCAGATGAACAGTACTAGTCAAACTTTGGACAGCAGGCTTGTGATCCAAAAAGGTCGCAAGCTCCCGAGGCCGCAAACCATGTCTAAATTCCAGGAGGTCCAAAGTTCTCCCAATCCTTTTTTACGCTTCGAGTCCTCACGAAGTTTTTTGTTCACTTGGGACCTGTGAGCTTGCTGGTATAAGCTTCCATGTCCCAAAAAGATCACAAGATCTTTGTCAAATCGTTGACGCAGCTAATAATAGTGGATCCCAGGGTACATATTATAACATACTGACATCTCGAGCCCAGTGATTCACCACCAAGATGCCCCCCCAAGTCAGCACCACCCAAATTCGTTTGAACAACATTACAACATGTTTGACTCTCACCGCTGATACCGTTGAACTCCTTGCCAGTAGCCTCAATACTCCCTTCCTGGAGGCTATTTCTAACACCACTCAGTCTCTCTTGAAAAATATACAGGTAAATTCCACAGTATACATTATAACAGCCAGGTTCAATTAATTACTATTCTAGACTGTTAAACAAAACAAGAACACCTGTACTGAGTTGCTGGAGGAGGCTTACGAGTTGCTAAATGCAGTTCTAATGGTTCATCTGAAGTCAGACACAGGTGGAGCATTGCCACCAAGTGTGTTGAGTCATATTGGAAAGTTCACAGAGTATGTTGCTTGTCCTCTGACAAAAGACTCTGTTTGACAAGTTCACCACTGCAATTAGGACCCTTCATAAAATTCATGCATTTGTCGAAGCCCAACAAAATGTCAGCAAAGTCAAGAGCTTTTTCCGTCAGGGTGAAATGAGCACACTGCTGAAGGAATGCAAGGCAGGATTGCAACAAGGATTTGTGGATTTTAAAGTAGGCCATCTACTTGACATGCAACAACTGATTAAAGGATGCAAATATGTAGATTGATACTGCCAGTATCATAAAAGATATTACTGAGATGCAGGAGGATGCAGAGAACAGCTATAAAGCAGTGCTCAACATGATTGAAGCTCTCTCAGACGGAACAAGTTCAGATGGAGCATCCTCTGTAGGGCAATTCCAATCATCTTCCAAAATCAAGTGATGACATGTGCATAGATCAGCAGGTTTTATTCAGGTGCTCACAACAGGTCAGTGTCATTGGACCACCAATATATGATTTTCATCTTAAACATATACCAGTTCAAATTCAATCTCCCTGTTGCCATCTGAGCCAAAGATATTCCATGGCCGAGAGTCAGAACTATCAGACATTCTTTGTCTTTTTGAGCAAGGATCACCCAGGATTGCAATTTTAGGTGGAGGTGGAATGGGAAAGACAAGCTTAGCAAGAGCAGTTATCCATCATTCAGAAATTGCTGGCAGATATGAGCAGCAGCGTTTTTTTGTTGCTTGTGACTCAGCAGCAACTCAAGTGGAGCTTGCTGCTCTCATTGGAGCGCATCTTGGACTGAAGCCTGGGAAAGACCTGACTCACCCAGTCATCCAACACTTCTCCAACAGCCCCCACAGTCTGTTGATTCTGGATAACCTTGAGACGCTGTGGGAGCCAACAGAGTCTCAGGCAAATATTGAGGAATTTCTGTCACTGCTGACAGGTGTGTGTCATCTTGCATTGGTGGTATGTTGCATATCTTACTCTCATGCTTGCAACTCATAACAACCAGATTACAATGCGAGGAGCAGAAAGGCCTGCTAAAGTGGCCTGGACTCGGCCCTTTCTGCAGCCCTTGAAGCCCTTGGACCAAGATGCAGCTCGACAAACATTCATCAACATTGCAGATAACACACACAATCCCGAAGAGCTGGACAAGGTCCTTTCCCTGACCGACAACATGCCACTTGCAATCAATCTTTTGGCTCATTTAGTTGACTCTGAAGGTTGCTCTAATGTCTTATCCCGCTGGGAGGAGGAGAAAACATCTCTGATCTCAGATGGATATGACAAAAGATCAAACCTGGATTTGTCTATTGCCCTGTCCTTGTTAAGTCCAAGACTCAATCCTGTCCCTCATTCAAAAGATCTTCTCAGCCTCCTGTCAATGCTCCCAGATGGGTTGTCAGATGCTGAGCTGGTGCAGGCCAAGCTTCCCATAGATAATGTCCTTGGCTGCAAGGTAGCATTGATTCGAACTACCTTGGCATACAGTGATAGAAACAAACGACTGAAAGCACTAGTGCCTATCAGGGAATATATGCAAAAGATCAGGTCACCTGGAAACCACCTTGTTTGGCCTCTTCTCAAACATTTCAAAGAGTTGCTTGAGCTATTTATGGAATACCGTGGAACTCAATCAAGTTCTGCCACAGTTGCTAGAATATCATCAAACTACTCAAATATACACCACATTCTTTGGAATGGGGCTCAACAGGGGCACCCTGACCTAGTAAATACTATTTATTGTGCATGTGATCTCAATTACTTCAGCCAGCTCACTGGCCGGAGACATATTCCTTTCACTGGCCAGATCCGCAACATCTTACCACGGCCTTGTAATCATCACTTGGAGGCTTATTATATTCTCAGTTTGTTCAACTCATTTAGCCACTCTTCAATTTCCGATGCAGAGACACTGGCTTTCGAAGCTTTGGAACACTTCAAGCACTTTGATGACCCAAATCTTAAATGTATGGTCTCCAATCACGAGTGTATTGTGACTCATATGAATTCATCCAGGCCGATTGTATATTGCTATCACATACTATTATCAGCTGAACCATGATATCTCGACTGCTAAGAAGCATTGTGAAACAGGGATATCCTTAGCAGTTTCCACTGGGAACACCAAAATGCAATCCCAAGCATTGACGATCCTTGCATGGATCAAATGGACAACTGGTGATTACTCCACAGCCCAGTTGTATGCAAACAAGACCCAGAGGTTGGCAAGAATCTCTGCAGATTTGCACCAAGAGGCACAGGCACTCCGCATTGCAAGTATGTGCAACCATTCACTGGGCAACTATAAGCAGAGCATCTCTCTTTGCAGCAGAGCAAGAGACCTCATAGCTCTTTGTGGCATGTCCCGTGGTCGATTAGACCACAGTATCATGAATGTGCAGGCAGAGATCCACAAGCTCAAATCAGAATATGTTGCAGCTCGCAAAATCCATTCTAGGATTCTTCACAACACTTCTGTGGACCAGGATTTTTACACATATGGTCTTGCTTTGCTCAATGTTGCTGAAATTGATGTGCCCATTGGTACTTCAAAGGATGATGTCCAAAGCATCTATGAGAAAGCCAGAGGAATATTCAGCTCTGCAGGCCATCTTCAGGAAGTAACAATGTGTGATACTGTTCTTGCAGATCTCTACTTGCGAGAAGGAAATCTATTAGAAGCAAAGACACTTTTTGAGAGATGCCTCAAATTATCTGGAGGGCGCTCTGATATGATGACATACTGTCTGGAACGACTTGGTGATGCCAGTCGCTGGGGTGCCCACAATTGGATGTCTGGCTGGACAACAGTGTTTCTTGTGCATTCTGTCAGGCAAAAAGAGAAGCTGGGAATACACAAGGCTCTTCAATTCCTAGGAGACACCTTCCTTGCTCAGGATGATGAGCATACTGCCATCAATTTGTTCACAGTTGCCTTAGAGGGATTTACATGTATGGATGTGCATCGCAGCAGAGCAGAATGCATACTCCAACTTGGAGATATTTCCAAAGGCCATGGTGACCTACTGAAGGCAGTAGAACTTTGGACAACTGCGAGGCCATTGTTTGAAAAGTCCTCGCAGGCCAAACAAGTTGAAAAAATTGATCACAGGCTAGCTGGTGTTGATGATGATGTGTTGGAGCAACACAGGACAAAATTAGCTCGTCTTGCAGAGCTCACTGCACCTTCAGGGACTGTGGATGCGATCAACAATCTTTTGATATTGAAGACATGGAAGGGCTGGGCTTGAGGGATGAAACCTCACTTGATCCAGTTGTACTCTAATTTTTCATGGGTAGTATCAGTTTGTTTGGAGATGATCTGTATATTTATGTGTTCCAGAGTTGGATTGAGATCATCTTATTATATTACATCCTACTTTATTATTTTGCGCTTGTTGGACCGTTTCTTAGCTACTTAGCATAGCTTGCACTTGTTAACCAATTCTGTGTATATATTTAAGTGTGTCCTGAGATCACACCATTATGTAACATCTTACTTTATTCATTGTGCACTTGTTGGACTAGTTTCTTAGGTACTTAGTACTGTCAATCAATTCTCTTGGTTTGTCAGAAGATGATCTGAGCAGTGTATACATTTATGTGTGCTCAGAGTTTGAAATGAAGACATCAGGGTAAGTGTGCTTCTGAGGTTGTGATTTTTGTACCCGTGGAATGCATGATCATGGTTGCTGGTTCAAATACATGGCCCAGGAACATTTCCATACACTCAAAGATCAATGAGATTTATATCTTTCATGCTCTCCCATCTGCAGGACGTTTATATATATAACCATGCCAGATAATGGGTTTCAACTCCGATCCATGGCTGCAAGGCCTGCAACTCCCAGCAGACAGGTAACACTTGATTTTGGATCATGCAAGTGCATCTGAGCAGGCCTGAGGTATGACTGCTGTGTTTGAAGTGTACACCAGATCCTGAAATTGAGCTTTATTTGTTGGATTGAGCACGGGTAGGTAAACAAATATGTCCAACATTTCGAATCAGGTGATCTGAACAGCCCAATGACCTTGCAAGAACCATCTCAAATGTTTATTCCCGCATGAGTGTAGTGTGAAATTGAAATCAATCCAATTTTTGTATCAAGAAACTCGA